>JAKRZM010000259.1:350188-362120 GCA_036379175.1 Heliconius cydno galanthus
AAATCCCTTCTTAGTGGATGTCCAGATTACGAAAGTAAACTTTTGTCCAAATTTAACGTTTCTACCATCAGCGGTTAAGGCTGTGCGTGCGTCTTACCTCAGTCAGTGAGGACAAGTCCTTTTATATATATAGATAATTTAAACATTTTAGTACTTATTATACCCTTTAACCAGGAATCTAGTGTTAAAATATTGTTTTCCCCACTTTCCGAAAAATTTTCGAGGCATTTTTTTGAATGGCGTAACTCAACGCCACTCTTTGCCTTGTTAACAATGCGAAGAAATGATAATATATATTCCGCACATAGCAGAGGAGGCAGACAGGGAAGACATTCCGTTCCCCACTTTCAGCCAAATTCTAGAAGCATTGCAACACGCTACGCGGCATTCAATGCGGCATCAGTGGCAGATCTAAATTTAAATAAATATTTAATTTCCTCGAGTGGGAATCGAACCCACAACCAGTCGCGTGTAAAGTTACACTTTGTGCCTCTGCGCTATGACTGGCCTCTAAATATTAATATATTATAATTCATTTCCTCAAGTGGGAGCTGAACCGCTTTAACCACTGCGCCACGACAGCTTCATTAGGTGATTTAAGTCTTTTGGGAATTTATTTGATTTTGCTCGCAAAATGGTATTAAGGTAGATGAACTAAGTGCTTTAAATTGACGTAACTTTTTCGTTTATGAACCGATTCTAATGAAAAAAACCCTATATATTTTCGGGAGCTTGCCAGAATCCAATAGTGAAAACCGCATCCAAATCGGTTGAGCCTATTCTGAGATTACCGAAAACAAAGGCACAGATATACAAACAGACAATAATATAAAAAATAATTGTTTTGGGTTCTATAAGGTTATAAAAGGTTCCCAATAACATTGTTTTTTAAGTATCTTCCAAGTATAGACACCGACCCTCTTACGATTTTATTATAAGTACAGTAAAATTTAAGTTAATTAAAGTAAGTGTTCGCAAAAAATATGGTATTTAACACAAAAATTTATAGTTATTTCTTATCTATCTAGGTAGAGACAGAGAGTTCGCGCGCACTGCAAACATAATTTTCCCGCGTAAAGTGCAATTCTGTAAACAATCCGAGATAAAAGTATTTTTATCCCTTATGCTGGTCCACAACCCCCTCTATCTTTCATTGTTAGTTCCATAATAATCGGTTCAGCTGGTCCCCTGGTTAGCCCAGATAAACAGAGAGACAGAAACAAAAATGTGAAAATTGATTCATTGTGTTTTGGTATCGCGTAAATAACTATAAACATTTGAAGACATAATTATTTTAATATTAAAGACAGCCAGGCAACTTTAGTTTTGTTTATAATATAAATACATATTATGTATAGATAGATATATAGATATAGGTAAACAGTAATTTCATTTTTTTTCAGCTTAACGCTATATCTAATATCCCGCATTTAGTAGACATGCAGAGGGAATCTAGTGGAACTTAACGCCACGCATTGCCTTGTTATCTAAGCGTAGAAATGAAAATATATTAATTAAATTAAATCAAATCAGTTTCGCGCTGTATCACCCACAGCAGGATAGAATTATAAGTATAGATAGAAAAAAAGCTTTTAATTATATAGATCTAAGCAAATTTTTAAGTCTAGTTTTTAGTCTATTCGTTTATATGTATTTGTGTGTATAGGATTTGTGGATAAGGAACAAATAAGAAATGCGGAAATTAGGTTAACGGCACGTGGACAGCAAAGGATAGTGCATCACGAGCTTCGCATGGTGTGGTTAGATTGTGACTGGCGCGCGGTCCGGAGGTCCGGAGGTCCGCGATGCACCAGCTGAGATGAGGGGCGCGAGGGCGGCGGGCACGGCGACTCGCCGGTAGACCCTGCGCTCGCGCATCCACGAATCTTAGGCTAGCTCAGATGACAAGCGTTCAACGCGCGCACATGACACGAACTTGTCGTCTTGAAAAAAAAATCCTACGTCCAAACTGTTGAAGTAGCTTGATCAATTTCTTTAGTTCTTGGTTTGAAATATTTTACCCTATATGCGGTTTCAGTAAAAGGAGCGCTGCCTCTTCCAACCTGTATATTTTATTATGAATAATTTTAATATGAATTTGTATGTAATTGTATTATATGTATGTATATGTATAAGTATATATTTATTACTAGTTTGCCCTAGTTTTGTGTTATAAAAGAATATGAAATATTCACTACAATCACATTCTATTATGATTTATACAAAAAGTCAATTTTGAAAAAGGATTTTAAAATTTACATTACTTAAATATTATAAAAGTATTAAGTTATTGCGACTATATAGGCGACAGGTTGTGAGTTCGATTCCCAATAGAGGAAATGAAATATTTAAATTTTTCAGTTCTTCGCTCTGGTGTCGATGACGTCAGGCGTTGAGTTTCGCCTGAGTGGCGCACGCAATCGCAAAGCCTTGTGAATTTGAAGAAGCGGACACTAGGCTCTCTCTGCTTACCCTGCTATATACAAGGAAGCTGTACATTGAAGTATTAAGTAAGCCAATCAGAGAGGAGGTAAATAAAACATCGATATCCGTGCTCAAGTTTTCGCTAGAATATATTGTATCTTTTACCGTTAACATGCTTAAATAAACCTAAGTTGTCCCTTCTTCCACAGTATTAAGGGGGTAAAAAGCCTAAAAAGTATATAAAGAGAAAAGATGCTTGAATTTATCCTAAGTTCTCGCTAGAACTTATTTTACCTTAATGTTAATATGCTTAAAATAAACCTAATTTGTCCCTTATTCCACAGTATTAAGGCGGACCTTAAAAGTATATAAAGAGAAAATATGCTTGAATTTATCCTAAGTTCTCGCTAGAACTTATTTTACCTTAACGTTAATATGCTTAAAATTAACCTAATTTGTCCCTTATTCCACAGTGTTGAGGGGGACCTTAAAAGTATATAAAGAGAAAAGATGCTTAAATTTATCCTAAGTACTCGCTAGAACTGCTCGCTCGCTCGCACGCTAAAAATGCTTGAAATTAACCTAATTTGTCCCTTATTCCACAGTGTTGAGGGGGACCTTAAAAATATGTAAAGAGAAATGATCGTTGAATTAATGGTGAGAAAAATCTTAAAAGCCTCCTATCGAGAAGCCAGCCTTGTGAATGAAAATGTGGTAAATATTTGAATTACCCTAAATTGTCGCCTATTCCACGGTGTAGAGTGAGTGCCATTAAAAATATATGAAGAGAAACCATGCTGAATTAATCCTACCTTATCGCTTATTCCACAGTGTTGTGGAGGACCTTAAAAGTATATGAGGAGAAACTATGCTCAATTAACCCTAAGTTGTCACTTATTCCACAGTGCTATTGAAGAACCTTAAAAGTATGAGGAGATGATACGCTTAAATTAGGAGTCGACGGGCGAGCGGGTAGTGCCTTCATAATGTTACAGGGTAAGTGCATGTTACAGGATAACTTCATGTTACAGGGTAACTTTATAACTTGCACTATTCGGCTCCCGTCGTCTCGAGACACAGGTGTTGGGTCCCCGTATGTTCGGTATTTCATTTGGTTACATCCACCCTTAAAACTAAGTTACATGAATTAAGTTATGTCTGCACATATCTTTTATAAATTTCTCATCTGGCTAGGAATTGATAAGATCTAATTAGATTTCAACTGGTCGGTAGATTCTGTAGATCGCCCGATCTGAAATGGATATTGTCAAAGTTAATATTTATTTCAAATAAATCAAATCAAATCAGCTTCACGCTGTAACTCACACAGCAGGGTAGGCAGAGGGAACCTAGTGTTAAGACACTCCGTTCTCCACTATTCGCCGAATTGTGGAGGCATTGCGTGTTGCATGGCCGCCGCGGTTTGCCTCGACACCAGAGCGAAGAAATGGAAATATAAACGTAAATAAATATTTCATTTCCTCGAGTGGGGATCGAACTCACAACCGTCGCGTTACAATCACACCCTTGTGCCACTGCATCACGACGGCCTGAGATATAGTAAAATTTTCTAAAAAATGCAAGTATTGTATTTTTTTTAAATTACTTTCTATTTAATTATAGTTTTAAACAACTCTTACAAGAAATTTAAGTAAAGACAAATATTTTCACCTGCGCGTCTCGTAATACTCGAGTGTACCACTGTACACCCTCATGCCCGCGTGTCGTCTCCAAGCACTTCCTAAATTGCAGCTCATGTTGGATTGCTTCCAAATTTTGAGATCTGGTACTTTCTATGATACTCCAATTTCTTGCTGAAATAAAAAGAAATATTATTGTAATATCACGAGTGGAGTTTTTGGCGCTCAGTGCTATCATTCAAAACGCATTGCTCTAGAATTCGAAGAAAAGGTTCATTTCCGTTCGATTAGTTTCAATTCCGTTCAATTCCACTGGATTCGGGTGAATCAGTTCGATTTAATTTGGTTTGACATAATTCGATTAAATTTGACTCACGTGATAGTTTTTTTTTTACTTTAATAATATCAAATATTGATTTTCAACTGAACGCGTCATTGATATATTTGAATCTTTGAAAAATAAAAGTTTCTTTCAAAGATTAAAATAAGATATATTTTAATCACCTATCCACTTTTCCTACATCGGATAAAAATTTAAAATTATGATTACATATGGCCACCAAGTATTTAAATTGGGCAAAAGGGGATAATTTATATAATAATTTTCAAATATATATTTTTTTCCATAATTCCTTAATGAAATAAAATAAAATATTGCTTTTCAATAATTATTTAAATTATTGAATTCTTAATTCGTATCGTAGCCTGAGTACAAGACCGTGGCATCTATTTAATTAAATGTAATTAAGAGAGAGATAGAAGAATTATACTTATAAAAAAAAGATAATAATATTCGATTATGATTCTTCATTTTCATATAAAACTGGTTAATAATTATAAAGTATTGTTTACCAATTGCCATGTGCAATCATTGGTATCTAGGGCAAGATGGCGGGGTATCTATCTATATAAATTTACAAATAAATAAATCTAAATAAAAATAATGGAAATTGTTAACCCGTATTGTCCTTATATATGATTATTGTTCTTATATTTATTTTCGACTAGCTGACGCGCGCAGCTTCGCTTGCGTATTTAAGGGTGAATTCTAATAACCTATGAAACATGTGATCAATGAAATATTTTTAAGAGCCTAAATTTCAAATTTTATAAAAATCGGTGGCTATTTAAAGATTTTTCCATACAAACTTTCAACCCCTTATTTGCACCCTTAGGGAGAGAATTCTAGAAAACGATGAAACACGTGTTCAATACTTTTAAAAATCTAAATTTCAAATTTTATAAAAATCGGTGCCGATTTAATTTTTTTTCCATACAAAGTTTGAACCCCTATTTCACCCCTTTAGGGTAAAAATTTTTCAAAATCCCTTCTTAGTGGATGTCCGGATTACGAAAGTAAACTTTTGTCCAAATTTAACGTTTCTACGCACAGCGGTTACGGCTGTGCGTGCGCCTTACCTCAGTCAGTGAGGACAAGTCCTTTTATATATACTTAGAACACGGCGGGGTCACGGTAAACAAATCGCAAATAAAATGTTAAATTCATATTTTTTCCACGAATAAAGTAAATAATTCAACAACATTTACTGTATGTAGACGAAAAAGAAAAATATTCATTTTCAATTGCATGTTGTACACGTGTAATAAATAATACATCAATCAAAGCAGGTATTCGCATATATTATAGTATCTATCTATATAAATTTACAATTAAATAAATCTAAATAAAAAAAATGGAAATTGATAACACCGTATTGTCCTTTTATATGATTAAATTGGTGTTTGAAGAAAAAATAAATTATTTATTTTCGATTATACACTTAGAACATGGCGGGATCACGGTAAGCAAATCGCAAACAAAATGTTAAATTCATATTTTTTCCACGAATAAAGAAAATAATTCAACTGCAGCAACATTTACTGTATGTTTAACGAAAAAGAAAAATATCCATTTTCAATTGCATGTTGTACACGTGTAATAAATAATAGATTAATGAAAGCAGGTATTCGCATATATTATAGCATTAGCTTGAATTAAACAATTGTTAACACATTTTCCTCACCTATTTGAGAATCAGGATACATGGCGCAGAAGTCTCGAATGTTTTGAAATCTAGTTTTTTTCAGCATTCTTGAAGAGTGGTCTTATCTCTTCCAGGGCACGGATGCAAAAGGAACGAAGCTGCGCAGTCATCGAGCTCGCTGCATTCGAATGCGTTCGGGAACCTTCATAATGGTAGTTCATGATTAGAGTGATTTAAATGAAAAGGAAAATTTGGGAAATTAAATGTTTTAAACATCACAATATTTCTCTATTTACCTAAATATATTGTTGAAAAATTTAAAATTGAAATATTATTTTTGTTGAATATTGAAATAATAATAAAATATGAAATATATATATTTTTTTTATAAATAAGAACTAATTAATAACAACTCAATTATAATTCGAAAATTATATTTGGGTATTTAATATTTGTCATATATAAAGATATAGATAATAGATTAATAGATTAATTAATTGTCAAAGATTATTGTGTAGATTTAAGTTAGAAGGTACTTATTTGTTTTGTTAAGTGATAAGTGGGTAAGGTGGAATTATGTTTGACAAGTTTAGCTAATACAATATTTATTGTGAACTCATTGTTTTGTTTACGTTACATTTACTTATTTTACTTAGCAATATAAATAAAGGGAGTGTTAAGGCACAATAAGGTATAAAATTATCACTATTTTATAACGCAGTAAATAGATTAAATGGTCAGTCAAAAAAAATATTTATTTTATAATTTTTTTTGTCATTAATACTATAAAACTTATCTTATCAATAACTAACTATTTAATTGTCCCAGTAGGTTTTAGTATACTAACGTATACGTTGCATGAATAATAAGCGGCAACGACACAGCCTCAGGCTGTAGACTTAACAAGATTGTTTTGCATGGTTCTTATACCGCATATTTTAGAGTAGACAGAAAGAAGAGAAGAAAAGTATCCTATTACGGAGAAGCATAAATAACGTAATATAAAATAAATATTTGCGTAGAAACATTATCTATGAAAATCAAGAAGAAAATTGTATTTGTTGGAAAGGGACTTAAAAATTAATTGTTTTGCCTTGATGCATCTTTCAAGGCGCTCTCTCTCTCTCTCTCTCTATTTACACCCGTATGCTTTATATACTATTTTTATTTGGCCTCTATTCATTTATATTTATATATTACAGGGCACTCATCTCGTTGTGAAATAAAATAAAACTAGATGGGGAGACTATATTTGCAAAGTGGCTGACAATGGCTGGATCATCATCATCATCATCATCGTCATCAACAGCCTGTCCGCGTCCACTGCTGGACATAGGCCTCTCGAGGCTGATGATGATGATGATAAATAAAATATTATATAACATGGCTTAAAATGATTAAAAATAATAATTAAGCACTAATATCAACGAACCTTAGAAAATAGAAGATTTAACATATAACGAATGAACACAAATTTGTTTCACAGTAATTTTGAACGCATTCGGATGCTGAAAAATCAATAAGTGCAGGGGTCGCCCGTATCGTACAGGTTTACATATCGAAGATTTAAATTTTGAAAAGTTTACATTTGTATTGCCAAAATGCATAGAAGGCCTCGTTATCAATTAGCTCTAAAAATTTCACCCACGGTACCGTCAGATAGCGGTAAGATTTTTTTTATATAATAATATAAATGTATTTTGTTCGCCTGTAAATTTAGACAAAAGTTTCGCATCCCTAATGGTGTCCCTGCCTTTGTTCATATTTTATGTAATAATTATTTATTATAATTTGAAAATAACTCTTAACTGAAAAGAATTTGATATAAACAAGTATAAACAAACTGTTAATTTATTCACCTGTACTTTGTTGAGATGTCATTCCTTTTTTACAGAAACAATATATAAAACTATGATATTATTCAAAAAAGAATATATAATATAAAGATCGGTTATTAGTTTTTAATATATTTCAGACAATATACGCAGCAGCCAGAGCTACTCCGCCATGGAAGCTGGTGGCATGTGTGAAGAACGAGTCACCAAGTCTACCGTAGCCACGGTCCTCAAGTACATATGCTCGATGCTCTGTTTCGGCATGAGAGATATAAAGGTATTATTCTTGATTTTTATTTAGATTCTAAGATTTATTTGGCGCTTACGGCGGTTATGGGTTCGATCCCCACTCGAGGAAGTGAAATATTTATTGACCATTTCTTCGCTCTGATGCCGAGGCCAAGCGCGGCGTTGAGTTCTGTCACTCAACACGCAATGCCTCCAGAATTCGGCAGAAAGTGGGAACGGAGTGTGTTAACACTAGGTTCCCTCTGCCAACCCTGCTGTGTGCGGGATACAGCGTGAAGCTGAATGAATGAATGAATGAAATACAATTAATAATAATAATATTGCTAGCAATATTTCGATATACGAGCGGTATCGATACCCATCACTACCATTCCCACCACAACCTATTTTGCGAGTTGGTCTTTGTCTGGGGAGGTGGTTGGTGTCAATACTGTTAGGTCGTTCTATTTTATTATAACTATCATGTCATTTTATGTTTGAAAGATAACGATTGTTAAATGTTAACCTTAGACCTTTCTAAATTTTTTTAGTTTTATATTTACCGCTTCTGATTTCTAATAATATATTTAAACTAGTGGACCCGAACGCGGATACGCCCGCTTGAACTATACGAATATTTATTAAATATATTTATGAAATTATTTTCAGTTTTCAATAGAGAGTTTTCAACCGTTTTCAACCGTTGCAAATCGTTGCTAAGCAACGATTTGCAACGATTGTCATGTTATTAACATGGCGGAATAAATTGCATGTTAATAACATGGCGGAATAAATTGCATGTTAATAACATGGCGGAATAAATTGCATGTCAAATTAATAACTTTTTTAATATATTGGTATATATCGAAAATATTACAAATATGAGAAAAAAAGTATCCTATGTTCATACCGCGACCCCTAAGTATCTCTATATGAGTATTTTATCACAATTAAATTAGCGGTTTGGCCCTGATTGCGTAAAAGACAGACAGACAGACAGAGTTACTTTCGAATTTATAATATAGGTATGGATGGATACAATTAGCTAGTGAAATATCTGACTAATGCGAATCGTGAAATTCAAATATTATCAGCGACTAGCTAATTAAAAATAGGTATATGAGGCGAACTTTTTTTATATGTAGGTATAAGATAGATATAAAATATTCTACCGAAGTATGTAGCTTATTTCTTTATATTTATTTCAGGTTGATCTTGAAGAAGAACAAATCGTAATTACCGATTTTGTTCTAACATCCAGGCAGAATCACAGGCAGGGCGAGGAGTCCAGGAACCACACTGAATATAATTCTATATTCCATTAAAAACTTAAATGTGTCTCCTTTTATGTATTCTATCGATTGTTAATATTTTTTTTCATATCTATTTATTATTATGAAATATTTATTTACATTTATATTTTTATTTCTTTTTTCGCTCTGGTTTCGAGGCAAAGAGCGGCGTTGAGTTCCGCCACTGAACACGCAATGCCTCCCGCATTCGGCGGAAAGTGGGGAACGGGGTGTCTTAACACTAGGTTCCCTCTGCCTACCCTGCTGTGTGCGGGATACAGCGTGAAGCTGATATTTTAGTTAGTTAGTTAGTTCTATCTAATATATATTGGTGTTTTAGAGTAGAAAATTTTACATAAAATTTCAATTTTATATGTAGGTACTACAATTTTTTATACAATATTTCATAATTATATACGTACAAGCAAGGAAGCAGGGTAAGTGCTTGTCAACACTTGTTTTTTTTTGTACACTATTTTATAAAACTTATTTTATAAATATATAAAATTATATTTATTTGAGTTTATTCGCTCCTTCTTATTATTAAATATATACGTACATTTTTTATTTTATACGTAGCAGTTTATTTAAAGTCGAGAGCCTACGTATTGCGGCCAGTAAATTAACTGCAAAAAAAATAGACATGGTTTGTCAAAAAAATATATTTTTTTTATTTATTATTTATACAATATGCAGATAATTACATTGATTATTTACCGTCCGTACAAATATGATATAATTAAATCTGTCAATTATAATATTAGTTTGCTTTTTAAAAATATCTAATATTAAATCGTTAAGTTTAAGTTAAGTTAATATTAAATCCTAAAAGAACTATATCACGACCCATTTATTTAAATTAAATTTTAATGTATATTGAAGAATTGGTTGGCCTATAATATGATTATTATTTTCGGAAATTATTTGAAGCTTTTATATAATTCTGAACATTTTTATACTGTGGTATTTGTTTACTTATATTAATAAGTCGACTCGAAAAAGATATTCTTGATATAACTCTATACCTAAATCTTATTAATTATAATGTTCTAGTATTTATTAATTGTAGTTAGTAATTTGTATTTTCTCCTTAAATCTAAGATGGTATCAACAAGGTGAACTAATTTTATTTAGATTAGTTTCTCTTCTCTTCGTGCCAATTATACACACAATTACTATTAAAACTTTTTTATAGCATGTGATAGAATCGTTTAATGTTTACATAAAAATAAAAAAAAACAAGAAATTAAATAAGCGGGTAATTAAATTAGTCTTTAATTGTTTTCGCTTTAGCTTTATTTGTATATTGTTTTTTTTGAGATTATTCGCGTAAATATCGTCTCGTTTCGGCCGTCCGATGTACAATAATAATAATTGTTTTAATAATGATTATAATAATTAGCCGAGCACGCCGATGTTGCGCCAGAACCACTACGCCGGTTTTTGGGGGCCCAGCCCCTCTCACTAGGAGGCGAGTCACTGTCCGTTAGTCTCATTCAATAGCCCAGTTCATTCAAATTCCATTTCATAGACCTAGTTTAGATTTCCACATTTTCTATAGTTCCTACGCATTTACCGGCGAACATCTTTGGACAATTACCTGTGGTTGCCCAAAGATGGATCCCGGCTGATGCGTCACAGTAAAACATTTGTATATTCTCTTAGGGGCACGTAGAGGCCCCTGTATCCCCACGCAAGCCTTCTAAAGGACCGGTTACTTTTGAACCCGTTAATAAACATAATTATAATAATAATATTATCGCCTACTATGATGCCAAAAAATAAAAAACCTCAATTGGTTTATTAAAATTGTCGATGCTTATTAATTATACTTTTTATTATCTGAAAAGTTCCTGTTAAATTAATTTAATAAATATTTCTATTATAATTTCATTTATATACTTTTTCTAGGATATCGACATCGTGGGTCCTACATTTTATATTATAGTATTTAAATGAAAATTTGCTTTTATTCAAAAACAGTGTGTCCTAATTTTAGGAATTTTTGACAGTTTACTTAAAATAAATGTTCTATATGTGTAATAAATGTGTTTTTATTCAAATAAATGTGATTATAAAGGAATTGTTTTTAATTTACTCATTTTTATTCTAAATTTAGGCTTTACTTTTTATCCTTTTTACTTTTTCTATATGTATGGCCGCAAATGCAGCACCTATACATTTGGAAATTTCTTACGGTTGAGGATGGTGGTCTTTGGAAAATACGTGAGGCTAAGTCTGTTTACGTATTTAAGAGTCATGTAAGAAACTATTTCCTATCGCTATAATATTTACTTGTATATATGTGCAGCGGCACAAGGGTGTAACTGTAACGCGACGGTTATGGGTTCGATTCCCACTCGAGGAAGTGAAATATTTATTTACGTTTATATTTCCATTTCTTAGCTCTGGTGTCGAGGCAAAGCGCGGCGTTGAATTCTGCCACTTAACACACAGTGCCTCCAGAATTCGGTAAAAAGTGGGGAACGGAGTTCCTCTGCCTACCCTGCTATGTGCGGGATGAAAGA
>JAKRZM010000259.1:362407-408258 GCA_036379175.1 Heliconius cydno galanthus
CATACAAACTTTCAACCCCAAAAACAACCCCTTAGAAGTTGAATATTGCAAATACCCGTCTTAGCGAGCACCTACGTCCTATAAATAACTCCTATGCAAAATTTGAGATTCCTAGCACATGTAGTTTCTGAGATTTCGTGATGAGTGAGTGACCTTTCGATTTTATATATATAGATGAAAGTTTTAAATCATACGTTATGTTTTAAGATCATGGTAAAGTAGATAGTAATAATGAGTATAGAAATATTACGCACCTTATTATATATGATTTCCAAATTAATAAAGAACTTTTAAACAGCGATATTCAAGCAAAACTTTTTATATGGAAAATAGACCCTGATTATTAATGTTATCTACTTATCAGTTATAATAAATACATTTGTACAATCGATGTGGATTTAGACTATAAATAAATTTTAAAAAAGTTTGAAAATGTATAATTAAAGGTTAATGCTATTGAAGGTCACGCGGAAACTAATGGCTGTTTGAAAGAAACAGAAAATTTTATGTTAATGGATAACGCTCAAATGTGCATTTTTTGAAAAAATAATTATTATTAATTTACTATGTTTATAAAAATTATAAAAAAAGTGTTAATAAAAAAATACTTTACTGAATGTCTTTTTATTATAATAAGAATATTTATACTATTATCAAATTATGTATAATATCATAAAGCTTCATCCATCCATCCATGAGCCTTTCCAAGTCCACTGCTGGACATAGGGCTCCCCTAATGCTCGTAACTCCGTCCGGTCCTGTGGCCTTTGAATCCAGCAGATTCCCGCTGTCTTGAGGTTGTCGGTCCGCCTGGTTGGAGGGCTTAAGGCCATACATTGGTATCATAAATAAGTACATAATACTACTTATACATGATTATACTTTATTCAATAAGAAAGACCAAAAGACAAACTTTCCTTTAACTATAAAGAAAAACTAAAAATAACATATAGTGTAATGATTTGCTATTATTTTTTTTCTATTTCTATTTAGATTTTTGGGCTTTATATGACAAATTCTACTTAAGTATTTTCTCATATCACCTCTATCATAAAATGTTTAGACATTCGATAGTTTTCACTTTCATTTAAATTTCGCCAATACACGCGTATTTCGTTGTTGTTTAAGGTATAATTTATATGTTTTCTTTAAAACAAAGTAAGTCAAGTCAAGTACTAAGCATGCCATTTTATTGCCGTTTTCACGAAAATGCCATGAATTGCCTAATTCTCATCTCATCCCTCACTTATAGTAAGAGGATAAAATAGGGGCATAGCCCATAGGGGTTGAAAGATTGTGTTTCTAGTTAAGTTGTAATTTTAAGTACAACCTCACTCAAAAAATTTATGCTTTTAACACTAAAACTGCACGCAATTGAAGTTCATGTTCTTTTTTCGATCTTGTGGGTAATGCTGTTAGCGATATTGGCTTTTACAGCGACACCGGTTGAGTAAGGGTACTCTGTCCCTGAAGAAATGCAACCACTATGTGGATGCCTGTGAGGAAGTCGACGACTGTAAGGGCGCACCCTGCGGGGCTCGAACCTCGGCTTGCGGCCGTCGAGCGGACTGGGATTTCACCTATTCTAAGCAATCCAGCCGCGACATGAAGCCACGACTGAGGATAAATTAGACTAATCTAAGGGAACTAACGGTCCCTAACCGCTGGGCCCGACCGCGCCGAGACGCGGCCGAGCCGTGGAATAACTCGTCTGACTTCGTTCTCTGACTTCAACACCGTTTGTATCACCGTGTTTGTGTCATGCGTGTGTAGTGTGTTTCCTACTTACGACCGGGGCATTTGCTACGGTAATGGCGACATCGGGGTCTAAAAGGACGCTACTGTAATCACACGCCTGAACGATGAGGGGATTCGCGTGCGAGCCTGCGCACTCAAAGTAGCGCTTTGCAGTGCTCTTTAGGTAATCGATCCCAGTTCAAAATCTCTATGTAGGTCTCTTTACGCAAGAACCAGGGGCAACCTGATGCGTAACGTAATAATTTATTTAGAATCTTTTGCAAGGTATCTAGCTTCGCTCGAGACTAAATAACATGAAACTGTGGAACACTGTTGCTGCATTTGTACCAGCCTTCGGGCTTTTAGGTATAGCGTGGGCGGGATGTGACAGTGTCGCCGTTACGTCGCTACTGAGTATAACGCCGGCTTTCGGCGGCGCTACATGCAACTGGTAATCAAATGGACCACATAGATTTATCTCGGCAATTTGCGGGGAACAGGGCCTCCGGAGAAGACTGGTGAAGGAAACTATTATTTATGTTTATAGTTTATTTAATATGTGTCATTTGTATATTTCAATATGGTAATTTATTTATTAATCACTTATATACAATCATACATAGTATTCGTATTTAGTATATGTTTATAAAAGCGCTCGCTGCCGTCGACTGCCCCCTTGTCGACGGCATATTTTATAACTAACTGTCGGTGCTTGCCACTTGATGCTCTCTATTTACGGTCCGTTGTTTTCTCAGTTATTTGTTAATATTATAGTAAGTATATCGCGTTCTGTTTTGTATACTTCAGTTCCCCATGACGATAGTTGGTAACTGAAAAACTGAAGTTTGGGAACCTGAACTATCGTAAAAGTATAAGTATGTATTTGGTAATCTACACCGAATACTTTTCTATAAGTACTCTAGAAATATAAACTCTGTAGAAGAATTGTAATAAGCATTAATTATAGTTATATTTTAAATGGAACATACCAAATTATAACTACTCTCGACATTTCCGAACGCGTTCGTATGCGGAAAATCAATATTTTCAGTCTCCCACCATAAAATTTTAGCTGCGTTAGAAGCGCTTGTGTCTCTTACAAAATTTGGAAAAAAATATATATTTGAAGAGACTGGGTATATTTTCGCGATGCAGTTGATAAGATCTCATATAAGTAAGTAATTTGACTATATTAATAGCTATTAGAAATTATATAATTGGCTGGGGCGAAATCCTTTGTTTTATATCTATGTGAGCATATATATACACTAGCGCGAGTTTATTCTGCTACCGCTTTGTGAATTTATATTTATACGCATTTCATTTGTCATTTGAACGTTTAAAGATGTTGAAAGCGATTTAAATTTTAAATATTTTACTTTAATTATAAAAAAAACATTCTAAAACAATGCCATTTGGTTTTCAACACGCAATGCCTACAGAATTCGACGGAAAGTTGGGAACGAAGTGGTATAACACTAGAATCCCTCTGCCTTCTCTGCGATGTGCGGGATATTTCTACTATAAAGCCGATTTAATTAACTTCAGTTAGCTGTATGCGCTAAGATATTCTTCATATTGGTTAAAGTTCGAGGACCGTTTCGGAGGAACCGACGATTTTGCCTCTGCAATTACGGCCGATGCTACCGCGAGAACTACCAGAGGCACGTCTTGAAGGACGGCGGTATGGACTACTGCCGCGGCTGTCACCGTCCCGGGGAGTCGATGAGACATGTTATTACTGGCCGTCCACCATATTCTAATGGTAAATAATTTTCACTAGGAAAAAAATTCAATATCTAAATATTTATAAATAGAGGCCGTCATGGCGCAACGGCACAAGGGTGTGACTGTAACGCAACGGTTGTGGGTTCGATTCCCACTCGAGGAAGTGAAATAATTATTTACGTTTATATTTTCATTTCTTCGGCGTTGAGTTGTGCCCCTCAACACGCAATGCCTCCAGAATTCGGTAGAAAGTGGGGAACGGAGTGTCTTAACACTAGGTTCCCCCTGCCTACCCTGCTGTGTGCGGGATACAGCGTGAAGCTGATGTTTTTTTTTATTTATAAATATTATCAGTAATTCTTCACTATAACTATATTTTTTTAACGTGAAAGTCCCCTAGTATAAGTTCAGTGTTTTATCTGCATGCGTGTCACTATAAATGCGATAGGTTGTGGGTTCGATTCCCACTAGACGAAATGAAATATTTAGTATTTTCATTTCTTCGGTCTGCCTTCATGGCAAAGTGCGGCGTTGAGTTCCACCGATCAACACGCAATGTCTCCAAAACTCAGCGCAAAATAGGCGGCAGAGGGTCTTAACACTAAGCTGTCTACTCTAACAAATATATCTTTCTGAAATGTTTATAATAATTCCATTATTTTTATTTATTATATTTATAAATTTCCAGTGAGGCCTTGGAACCCTAAGGAGGAAATCAATTGCTTCCTAAATACAGAAGCTGATAATCATCGTGATCAGCTCGAAAGAACCGTCCTCCCCCCGATTGTGCTAGCATCGACTGAACCTGAAACTGTATCGTGGTGCGCACAAGAACTCCAAAACATGCAGGTAGGCTCTCGACACCAGGCTCCCTCTGCCTACCCCGCTACTTGCGAGATACAGATTATTGTTTAATAAAATAAATAATTTAATTTACAGATCAAAGATGAGGGAAACCAGTTGAACAGCAATTCGATAACATCTTTCAATGGACCGAGTGAGGTTTCAACACTACCGGCCGATAACACCGAATTTGTTTCCTATTAAAGGAAACACTAATATAATAGGGTATGCAGAGCGAAGTTAGTGTTAAGAGACTCCGTTTCCCACTTTTCGCCAAATTCTGGAGACATTGCGTGTTGAGCTTCTGTCTGCCTACCCTGCTGTGTGCGAGATACGGCGTGAAGCTGAATGAATGAACTAATATAATATAAGCAAAGCAATTTTAGTATTAAAAAGGTTTTAAAAAGTATACTTATTAGTAACTGTAATTGTATTTGTAGTATCGATTCGCTTTTACTGGACTGCATTTTGAAAATTTTTAAATAGAATTTTCATGATTTTGGACATAGAGACATCTAAAAAAATATTTGTTTACAATCTACAAAAAATGTTGAAAGTAACATAGGTACATAGTATTTAATTGAAACGTATTTTAAAATTAATTTTAAATGTATTAAGCAGATAACTTGTCTTTATTATAAGGTAGTGATTTCGTCTCCGTATTCATCAAGTGAAAGAAAAACTTAGACATGGCGGACTTGTACTGTAAACAAAGCACGGCGTTGGGTTCCGCCACTCAATTCGCAATATATTGAAATGTTTGGAAACGGAATGTTTTTCCTTCGATCTACTTGCTACGCGGGACTACTTAAGCTAAAAATAATTTATTTTTTAAACTTCTATACGACGATATAATGTCGCTATTTTTAACAAGAGTATTATAATTTTATATATGACATTTTTAACTAAAAACACCACTTCTTATTTTATATTTACATTTTCTTTTGAAATTTTACACTTTCATCTCACTAATTTAAACGGAAAAGGAGGGTTAAACTTTGAAATAACTAAGTAACTTTACAAACAATGTAATAATAATTAAGTGAGATTATTTAAATATTTAAGTTAAGTAATTTTTTATAAATATAATTTACTGTTTTCTAGTTTAATATTATGTAAAAATTAAGATTATATTTTACTTTTTTTTATGAGATCCTTAGGATTCTCTTTTTTGAAATATATTTAGACTGAATGTACTTTAGCATAGACACTATTATTCAAAACACTATTCTATTAGTGTACTTTGGGAATTGTAAATAAATAAAGTCGTCGTACCTAAATCGTTGCATTTTTATTTAAGTCCTTCAAAATGTACATAGGATTTAAACTCATCGCTATTATTACTAGACAAACCCAGCTTGGGGTTATGACATTTCACTATACAAATACACCTATCCCCCGATTTACACGGTACTTTTTTTACACGTTTTCCCTTTTACACGGATTGAAATAAGTTTTTTTTTATTTTTATCGCACTCGTGACATAAATCGGTGCTTGGCTCAATATGAAGAAGTTTACAAAGATCTTACAAAAAATTCGAAGCAATTGTTAATAGCCGATTTTATTACCATCTCTTATTATGTAAACACTTCTGCTTCAAACATCGAATCGAAAAAGTGAATTCGAACCTTCGATTCCGAAAAAAAGAAGAATAATTTCTGAGAGTGACAAATGATAATAAAAAACTTTTGGTTTTATTTTTTGTTCTTCTGTTTAATGTATTGTAATTAAATAAAAAAAACAATATTTGAGTAATATATTACATATTTTAACCGGTCAATGTACCTATTTTATTTTTATTCCTGTGTACACCTAAAAATATTGAAAAAAAAATCACAACTGTTAAATAGCAAAATTATGCATTTTCTGCAAGGTTTTCGATTTACACGGTTTTGACTTGAAAATTTTTAATTTTCGATTTACACGGTTTTCTCAGGAACGTATCTACCGTGTAAACCGGAGGATTTGCACGGTACTGCTTATCCTATTTACCTAACTTACTATCTAATATGACAATGTTGGTAGCTTACTCCTGACGTCACTTGCCTTCAACGGCACCTAGAGCATTCATATATCAGAACAGAAAGACTTAAGTTAAAATAATAATTTATAATTCTCTATGACTAAACACAAATGATTTTCTGTGGGAATCTTCTTCTGAAAATTCTAAAGACAATGTTTATTTTACAATATACAAAAGTTTTTAGTTAAGTATAAGACATTTTTTAAGAAAAGTAAAATTATATATTGTTATTAATATTCAATATTAAAAACTGTAAAACAGTATGTTAATGTATAAAAAAAATTAGCTTACAATTCAAATAAACAGAAATAAAATATTTATATAAATATAAAAAAGGTTAAAAGCAGAATATATAAGTAATACTAGTGATACCTAAAACTTTATTTAATAAGCTAGATATGCATTGAAGCAACCTAATTCCCAGTTCGGCCACTCGAAAGATGACTTACAATCCTCCTTAGCAAAGTTGTTCTGAAATTTAAAAAAAAATAAAAAAGTGGGTGATGGTGCTATTTATAGAATAATAAAAAAAACATTGGAATTGTAATAAAATATTTTTTCATACCTCCATATCTCGTTCTTGTTAGATTAGTGTGCTTTCATTTTCTGAAGTTGAAGTTGAGTTCTCCTGGCAGGCCAGGTCTGGCTCGCTGGCTCGATAGTCTTGATCGGAAATTTGAATGTAAAGTTTTAATAAGTTTCACAGTTTAATAAAATATACTCTTTTTTACAATAAATAATTTTCACTATAAATAAGTACAAGTACAGAAATCAGGAGTTTTGCTATTTACATATAAAAAAAGCAACTTGTGTTGAAAGTTTTTTTTTTTATTAACATGAGATTATTATTTATAAATAATAATCATCACTATTTTGTGGGGTGACACTAAAACTACAATTAGGAAAAAATGGAAATATAAACCTAAACTACGCCACGACGACTTATACATTTAGTATTTAATAAATTCCTTTTAATATTGACTTTCGAAAAAAAAGCTAAATGATAAATACAGGAACTTTTGCATACCATAAGAAAATATTTTGGTTGACAATTGTTGTAGATATAACTTGTATTAGATAAATTGAGAAACTACTATTACCGACTTTTGCCCCTAGTTGCAGTACTTGAATATAAAGAATTGATGAAAGATTTCGAGCAATTGTATACCAATTATTAAATAAATATGAAATAAATATGTTTTATTTTATTATTTGAATTAAATAAATAGTGCTTAACATATTTTAATTAGCTAAAAAATGAGACTTAGGCACTCTCTGGTATGTAAGCGCGAGATATATAAAGGTGAGAAAATAAAGTTATAGAATAGACTACTTACCAATTGGAGAATTCGGAGGCTTCATAGCAGAGAACCTTAAATACTATTTTAATTTAAATATATGTATTCAACATCTATAAAAATAGGTGTCGCCGCTCCCGAGACCGGGTGCAAAAGAAGGAAGCTGTGCAAACGTATGCGTTCAGAAGTCACATTATTATGTACTTATATACGAGTATAGTTAGCAAATATAATTGCTTTATAATATTTTTTTTCTTCCACCTTATAACTTACTACAATTTATATTCGAGTATATGATGTAAAATATATTTTTTTATGCGCCTGTTAATAATAAAACCCATTTTTTGATTATTTTTAAAAAGCTATTCTTATTTATGTCTAATATTTATATATAGTTTTTCAATTATTTAATAAATAATGATTTGAATGCGTTAAAAAATAATTATCCACTTCGCATGAAATCTAGATATTCTAAATCTTATTTTTTATTTTCTATTGACTTGTGGGTTGCCCACATCACTCACAATTTATAATGTGGGTTGCCCACAGACTGAATGATTTTATATGAAACCTATAGGTAGATTAATAATTTAATTTAGAACAAATGATCAAAAAGAAAATGAAAATAATATAATTAATTTTGTATAATAAATATCTTTTATTTTGTTTAAATACAACGAGATATAAAGAAAGATATTTTTATAGTATTTTTTATTCTATTCTTGCCCATATATATTCATATTCAAATTCAAATTCTAAATATTCTTTAGTCGAATAGTCATCAATCAACCATCGCTCTTTTCAATATAAATCTTCAATTTATCTAATTTATATAAAGATATATTGGTATCTATATTTATTGAGCGAAGCGAGCGGAGAGCTCTACTGGAGAGTTTTTACACTCTTTGTCACTCCTCCCAAACGGTTTGACCGATTGAGATGAAAATTTGCAAACATATAGATATGACACGTAGGTAGATGGTTTTAGGCGAAAAAAAAATTCTAAAAAATCATTTCTCGCTTCGCTCAACATGTGAACGCTACCGAGATTTTGCTAGCAGATTTAAATTGTCAGATGTCTTGACTTTGGCGGGAGGGTTTCGGTTTTGATAGCCATTTGTCGTGGTCTGCGAACGGAATCAGTAAACGTATACATTGTTCTCTGCACTCTCTTAAACGCCTTCAAAATTTTTTACCCATTCACATTAAAATGACTCTTACTCAATTTCTACTTCTGCCACTGTTAGACTATGCTGATGTTTGTTATCCTGATGATTATGACGAGATTTTCCACTTAACCTACTTCAGAATATGTTAAGTTTTTGAAGTGGGAATTTTAAAATACATTTTCATTAATATTCATTTTTTTAAGCCAATATGGTAAATACAACGAAGATAATTTCAAATAAAACGCCAATCGAATGTTAAATACATTTATTTCGGTAAATAGACATTTATTAAACATAGATTACCTGAAGTATAGAATTATAGCATCATAAAATATATGTTTATTATAAGTTTAAAAGAAATATCGACTAACATTAAAGGTCTCTTTAAGAGAAGAGCTAAATATATCGTTGTTACAAAATATATTTTCTATATAAAAAATATTTTTAAAATTATAGATAACAGAACAATAATTTTAAATTATTGTAGAGTCTTGTGAAATAAATAACATTTTTCATAAAAAAAATATATTAAACATATAAAAGAAAAAGATAGTGGTAATAATCCATTAAATATATTGGAAAAGGATATTAATATGTACTTATTGAATACAGATAGCAATTTCGGTAAAATCTAGATGTTACATACTATATAGGTTAGTGTAAATTTGAATTTAAAAGCTTAGTTTTCTTATTATTGGAAAATTAAGACACTGTTTAAAGTATATCTGATTATAGAAAGAAATCGATCAATGTAAACAAAAAAAAGATAGATAGATAGAAAAATTCAGAGGTAGGACAAGATATTAAATTAAAAATAACATTTTCTAAACATCTTATTTTCTAAAACCTAAACTACGAAAGCCTTCTGGCCTTTATGACACGTTTGTAAAGGTAGCATTCAACTCCTCGCCTCAACCGAAGTAGATATAATTAATTCTAACAATTTTAAATATCATGTTATATTTAAGGGAAGTAAACTATTTAGTACATAATAGTTTAAGTAAAACGAAGTTACGATGAAAATGCAGTAATTATACCTAAAGATGTTAATATAATTATATAAATAAACAATTGCATGTCGTGCTTATATCTATATTTTTCTTATACTAGAGACAAAATGTTATATATTACGAATTAAAAACATCAATGGATTAAAATACAGATTATTTAAGAAATTACATTATAGATATTTATAAAATGCTAGAGTTAACATTTCATACGCCATTTCGTGAAGAGATAATAAGTACTTTCCTTATTACTAAAACATTTACATTTCTAAGTAATACTACTGGTATTTAATATTTTTCTTAATATGATAGACGTAAAGTAGAGTCCCTGAACGTCTCGCCCTGTCTTCCGTAAGGTGTTATACCGCCCCATTCCGAATCCTGGTCTTCGAAGACCGAGGAAACTTCGAGGTTTCCTGGCTGAAAATAAATAATATCAATTGTTTATTCGTATAAAGATATTTGAAAAATTTTGACAGACTTATTCAATAAAATGATAATTCTAAGTGATTACAGCTTCACGCTCTATCCCGCATTTAGCAGGATAGCCAGGGCAAACCTAGTGTTAAGCACACAAGTAATGCTGCTTGTCTTCCTGTTATGAGTGCGAAAATATAAAAAAATAATGATTTTTATTTCCATCAAGTGGGAATCAAACCCATAACCCTTTGATGACGATACGACAGTAAATTATATTAAAATAAATATTTAAATTGAATATATTTTTCAATACCTTTACATATCTTTGTTGTAACGGGTCACTAATGGTCAACTTCATACTCTTAGTTGATTGCATCTCGCCATAATCAACCGCTTTTAAGCTTGCAAAATGTCTGTTCATGTCATCTAGGCTCCAGGCCTTAGCTATAAAAAATATAACAACAAAATAAAATATTTAAAAATATGTTTTTTATTAAACACTTGTCACAAGGTTATAGGTATATAGGATTAACTGTCTTAAATTGCAATCGCAGTAGCTTTTATTCGATTTTAACACAAATAAAATCGATACAATGCAAGGGCGTTGCCAAGGGTGGGGCGGTAGGGAGGGGCAGCTCAACCAACCCCCTTCCACTTCCCTCGAGCTTTATAAAACACAACACACACAGTTAAAAATTGAAAATTCGCTAAAACGATTTATATTTCACAGTAAGCGGTTATAAAGTATATTTGAATGTATTTACTATTCATACTTTCGCATCATAGGGGTATGATATATCAAGTTGCACCCATGCACCCCCATGCACCCCCTACCGCTTCGCCTTAATTTCCGGCCGTCGCGTCGGCTGGCAACGCCCCTGGCACAAATGTAAGCCATATTTAATTTAATGTAAATTACGTTAATTGACGTCTCTGAGTCTGCCAGCCAAAGCTTCCGTAACTCAAAACTTAAACCAAAATCAAAATAAACAAAGAAAACTGTAATGATTTTTTTTAGAAATAATTAGTTGAAACGTAATTTACATTTAAACATATTCATATTTTTTTATGAGCCCGATGGTTCTGGATTCAAATACCGCTCATAGATTATTTATATTTATAAAATGGGCGTGGCCTAGTCGGAAACCAAAGGAGCGCCCTTTGTTTTCGTCAGCAATAACATGTCACCAAATTAAAATAGAACAGAAAGTGGAAAATTAAATGACATAATTATCCTTTCCGTGCCCAAAAAAAACTAAAACAAAAAATATTAAATAAAAATATTTTAATTAAAAATATATATATATATATCGAAAAATAAAGAGTATTATATCAAACTACATACCGATACGAGAGTTCGAGAATGGCATGATGAAATAAAATAGTTAAAATCTGGATTTCCATTCAGCCCCGAGAACGCGTCGTCCTCGCGCCGAGGCTAGATCCAAAAGGTGGAGGCTGGGAATATATCGATCTTCCTAAGCGTCATCGCTTCGTCTAAAAATCTAGTTATTTATTAATATAATATATAATAAATAACTAGATTATTATAATATTCATATTTTTACATGAAAATTTGGTTTCGTTGATTTGGAAAAAAGTTTTTTTTTAAATTATTAGTATGCATTTATAACTTTTATTATTAATAACGATAAGAATAAAATATGCTAAAAAGTTACTTAACCCAAATTTAGGTTTTATAGTTAATACAATTGATTGCCCTATACTAACATTTTAACTCGGACTTTATAACTATATACTTAGTAAATCTTGGTTTAAAAGATTTGGTTTTCACTTTCTGAACGAAAGCTAGTATCTGTGTAGTATAAACCTATATATACAGCAGGCGCGGGGCTAAATCAATAACCTCCACCCTAGGTACCCTGGAA
The DNA here is from genome assembly GCA_036379175.1 of Heliconius cydno galanthus. Lineage (NCBI taxonomy): Eukaryota > Metazoa > Arthropoda > Insecta > Lepidoptera > Nymphalidae > Heliconius > Heliconius cydno. The sequence goes on from JAKRZM010000259.1 coordinate 374,523, forward strand.
ATGTGGACTATAGTGTTTGCCTATGTTTACGCATAGTTATATAGGCGTAAAATGTGGCCAGGACTCGATATATTTTCCTTAATTTCAAGCAGATTGAATTCCATACTGATGCTGTACAGAAAATACGATAGCGTCTTATGGTATGCGCAATGCCTATGGGTTCGATTCCCACTCGGGGAAATTAGGTTCAGTTACATAACACGCGAATCGCGGAAAAACTTCACAATTGTTCTATTATTACATTCTTCACCAGTCAAAATTATATTAGGTATATCTGTTCGAACGTTTCTTTCTTATTTCTACTTACCTATACAGAAATAACCTAGTGTTAAAACACTCCATTCTCCACATTCCCCGTCGAAGAGAGATTGAGGAATGCGTAGTTGAGCTTTTTCTGATGCAATTTTTTTTTCAGCTTCACGCTGTATCCCGCACACCGCAGGGTAGGCAGAGGCAACCTAATGTTAAGACACTCCGTTCCCCAGTTTTTGCAAAATTCTGGAGACATTGTCATTGTGACATTGTGTTTCCACCACTCAATACGCAATGCCTCGATAATTGCGTGGATTCCCTCTGCCACCTGTGCTATATGCGGGATATTAGATATAGCGTATAGGTGAAAAAAACTTAAATTACTGTTTACATATTATAGTATTATGGTAGGTGTTAAATAAACATCCTAGCAAGTATATGAATTAAATAAAATATAGCCAAAATCAGTGGAGTTCAGTGGTGACACAAAAGCACAAGCTGGTGATTGCAAAAGGGATAGGTTGTGGGTACGATTCTCACTCAAAAAAATGAGATATTTAATATTTTCATTTCTTCGCTCTGGTGTCGATACCAAACACGGTGTTGAGTACCACAAACATTAGCTCACCTAGAGGTATGCTCTAGGGCGGCCTATACTTTAGCTTTGAACAGATATTATGTTCGTGTAAATGTTGTTTTTTTTTTAATTTTCGGGGTAAATTTTGGTTGTAAGTTAAGTTAATTTCTGGGTATGCACCAGACTACTCTGGGTTGGGCAGAGTTGTCTGGGTTGGAACTCCAGAATTCGGCGGAAAGTGGGGAGCGAAATGTCTTAACATTATTTTCTCTCTGTTGCTGAACTGAAAAAAATAGCGCTAAAACATATTATGTCACCTTTACTTTGACACACACATTTGAATAATTTTCTTTCAATTTCGACAATTTACCCTATATTTAACACTCACATAGCAATTTTAGTAAAATAAATGCAATAAACCCATTTTATAATGAAGAGCGTCGGGGGGGAATGATTATACTTATTTTGTTTTCTACTTCTCCGCCGCGCCGCGCTCTCAACTCCATACTACTAAAAAACAAATAGTACCTACCTAGCAGGAACTCTTTAATTTTATAGTAGAAAGTCACTCCATTTAAAGAATGAAGAATTATTAGACCAAAGCATGGCCTACTAAAGAATGCCCTACATCACAATTTTTTAATCTGATACCCATATAGATTCCCATGTAAATCAGGTCATCGTGGCGCAGTGTCACAAGCGTGCAAGTCAACACGCAAAGCTTAAGAGTTCGATGGAAAGTGGGGAACGGAAGTATCCTAATGAGCGAGGCAATAAAGGTTCTCAAAATTAAGTTTCCAGGTTCCCTCTGCCTGCCCTTCTAAGTCTACGTTGATAAAATACTTTTATTTTTTATATTATAGCTATTTCAAGTTAAAAAATAATTATTTCTGAAGTTAATAATATGATAATAAAAAAGTTTGTCAATCTAAAGGTAAAATAAAACATTAATATACTTTTAATATGATTTTATTTCAAACTCATTTGAATAGACACTTATATACGATATCTAGGTAACTTTAAGTTACAAATGATCACATAGCAATTCCAATAAGGACTAAAATGCTATAAAAATATTTAAACAAAACAACAAAAGTCACACACATAAGTGATATAAAATTCAGTCAAACATAAATAAACGACCAAAAACAAACAAACAGTCAATGAATAATATATAAAATCACGCAAAACACTATATTAATAAATAATTCAATATAATTACGATTTACGATCGATTACGATCAATACAATTCCAATCCATCCATAATAATAAAATTTTCCAAAAAAATATCTCATAAACAAAAAAATATATACTCTTTTAATAATAATTTTTATTTTTCCGAATCTAGTTAAATTAAAACACTCAGACGTATGTGGTCCCATACATATTTTATCGTATTCGTATACTTTTTAAAAATATTACATAAAATAGACGGCATCCGTTTCAAATGAAATGTTAAACTTATATTAATAACAATAATTTAAACTTAATATAATTACCCTTTCTTTAACTTATTCAATCCCTCATTCTTTCAGAATATCGAGACAAAACTAGAATATGTATTACTTTTAATTTTGATATATATACCTAAATTTGCATAATTGCAACAGTCAGGAATCGTACCTACGATACCTTACACTCTAGAAATATTCGACATACATATATTAATGATTATAAAAATCTTACAAACTAACATCAAGAAGAGCCATCATCGGTTTATACATACTTAGACCAAAATACTCGTGTAAATTTTTCAAAAAATGCCAAAATATTAATTCATGTCCAAAAGGAACTTGCAATGTTTAATATTATATGTATGTATGTATGTATAAGCCGACAAATGGCGTTAAGCAATAATAAAATGCGTTTCCCCTTTAGTATATGAAAATGCTTGAGCACACTGACGATTTTTTAAATTACTTTAAAAACTTTAATATGGGAATGTGCCAAAGGCGGTAAAAAAAGACGTTCAAAAGTCGATATTTCACGAATAAAAAGTTTTGTTTTTGCTTTGTTTCAATGTAATCGACAGTGCGCTACACTCTTAAACCTAATGTCAAAAGTCAAATAAATTTGTCAACTTCTAAAGTATTTCTTTCTTCTCAAATGAATCTAACCATAATAGTTATAGTTCTAATGCACCATATCATTTTTTTTTATTGTCAATGGGATTATATTTTTTTTTATCTTGGGCCAATTTTTTCAAAATTTCTTAAGACAAGTTTTATTTATACCAATATTTATTTCTATATCTTTCGATAGCTGATGGTGAAAATTTCTTAGTGCTCTAGTATGGCACGAAACTTAACCTATGTCAAAACCTTATTGATTTAATGAGTTAAAGGCTTCATATAACGCCCGTATAGAATAAATCTCAATGTTCATATACAACTACACGTCAGTCCAAATGTCCAAAAAAAATATAAAAAGCTTGAGCTTTCTAAAAGTTCATACCAAAAATGTTTGCATAACAAAAGTTATAGTTAGATATATACAGGGTGGAATTGTCAGCGCTACTTTAAATGAAACCACAGTTTTAACTACTCTATAAAAGCCTAATATAATCGGAAAAAAAATAATTCTCAAAAATGAAAAAGTTTTTTTTCAAACAAAATAAATAATAAAATTATCGTTTTAAAATAAAACGCCATTTGTAAAGTATAACATAGGCACGCACACACTTACCTGTCAAAGCGGCAACGTCGCATACGTATGTGTGCGTGACACGAAATACAGGTATGGATAAAAATCGTGAAATGAAAAAAAAATCCTACGTCCAAACCGTTGAGGTACCTTGATTATTTTTTTTAATTCTGGGTTTGAAATATTTTACCCTATATGCAGTTTCAGTAAAAGAAGCGCTGCCTCTTCCACCTGTATAAGTTCCGTTAGTACGGAATATAAAAGAAGCACAAAACTACCTAGGACGCAAAAAATCCGCAACAATTGTAAAAGTTCACGGAAAACGAGTATAATATATAGTATCAGAAAATATATAACATGAAAAGTCATATTATCGAATATAAAATAGATTACATATGTTTGACAGCCTCAGTGAAGTTCGAGAACATTCTAGTTAGAACTACAAACATTAGTTTATCAACTTCAATGCTAAGATTGCCGGGATTCCCCGATAGGTGTTTCAGATCATTTTTATCTTTGCCTACGATCGTATAATTTTGTGCAAGATGGTCGCATTTTACTAATTGGTCGATAATCCGTTTCGCCGTAACAATTTGCTTCTTTGATGGCGGTGTATACGTATAATTACCTGTATTAGAAAATAACAATGTATAAATTCTTAGTTTTTTTATGTAAAACTATGAAAAAAAATAATTAAATAAACAAATAGAAGAATATCAGTATATCAATTCATAAATCCTTCCGTCCTCCTGGCATTAATCCCGGCTTTTGCCAGGGTCTGCCTTTCTACTCAATCCAGTGGAGTACCACTTTGCACGGCATACATCATCAGCCATGGAGGCTGGTCCTGGATGTGAGCCGTGAATAAGAACGGACTAAGAGCCGAGCCTCGGAGCCCCCGCTGTAATCTGGAATGTTTATTTTTTCTAATAAAAAAGGAGATTTTCTAGACTTACCAATAAAAGCCAAAACAATGGAATTGCGGTCCGGAAAGTAGTTACTGGGTGTTGTACCGAGATATTCAAAGGCGACTCCTTCAGTATTTATAATATAATTATAGGGCAAAAATTTGTTTTTATACTGAAAAAAAATATAGCATAGATCAATAATAAATAATATAGCCTAAAATCTAGCCATCATTAAGAAAATCATATAGTCATATATGTATACAACGTTTGGCTTCATACATACATATTGTAATCGCGATAGATTATGGGTTCAAGGAAACCCAACATCTAATATTTGAGGCCGTCGTGGCGCAGCGGCACAAGGGTGTGACTGGTACGCGTCGGTTTTGGGTTCGATCCCCACTCGAGGAAGTGAAATATTTATTTACGTTTATATTTCCATTTCTTCGCTCTGGTGTCGAGGCAAAGCAGGACGTTGAGTTCTGCCAGTCACCACGCAATCTGCCATCTGCAGCTAACCTAACCGTACTGCAAAAACCAATAGATTACCTCTAAACTCTCAATGTGCTCCACACACTCTTCGTAGGTATGGCAAGCTCCACTATCAGTTTGGGTGATAACAACGCAATCCGCCGTAACTCCCGGGATATTCGATATTGAACTCAATTGTATAACTTTGCCTTTTTGCCATACGTTACGAGCGACGAACGCCGGCACTATCACCGGTGGCATTTCGGCTGTAAATATAAACATTTTTCTAATAAGTGTTTAATAATTTGGTGGCATTTTGAATAAGATCTTTGTGTACCCAAAAAATAATTAAATAACTTTTATGGAAGATTAATATACTAAAATCAAATCTGCGCAGAACTTCAAGACGGCCACGAATCATCCACCATACTATATTCAAAAGAGTTTTATAGAATTTAAAAACTTAACTCACTTGAATGCTGTATAAACAGGAGGTAAATGCCAATCATAGCACCACCGGCCAACACGAGTATTAGGCATCCCACAACAAGGATCGTGAACAAGTTGGACGTTTCAGCTCCCCTTGAAAGTCGTGAGTCGAGGAGAGGGGTTTGCTCACCCGGTATCCTAAGGCCGACGACCGGACACATCCTTCTTAGTTCAAGTTCTAGATGAAAAACACAACAGGTCACTTTTTTAAATTAGGCCGTCCAAAAATTATAGATACTTAAGCAGCTACCACTCTTAAAATACTATGATCCTTATGTATACTAATTAATTTCAAAAGATCGCTTTTTTACATATATACCTATAATAAAATATTTATTTATTTTTTTTTTCATTATAGATCTTTTTTCTAATAGATTCATTTTGGTCATATTTTTATTCTCTTTTTATCTTCTGATATAGCCTTAGAAAAAGAACGATAATCTCTATCACAGCATATCTAAAGCAAGCACAATAAATTCAGCAAGCGAGCTTTAATTCGAACAATGGATGGATTAATAAAAAAAAAGATAATAATTTCGGAAACACAATATAAGCAAACAATATTTAGTTAACTTATATAATGGACATCCATCGATTGAACGAACGAAAAATAACATAAAAAAACTAAGAAAAACATATTATATTGACGATACAAAAACTAACATTACACAAATCAACACAAAAAGAACTCCAGAAAGAACAGAAAAAATATATTTGACTTTAAAATTCAAATTTAAAGCAATTACTGGGCACTTAGTTAACACGCGACAGACAGAAAAACGGTGTGAAAACTGAAAACTGTATGCATCAATATGGCGGCCAACAAGCGACACTTTATTGATTTTCAGGACGTACCTTGCACAAACAGGACGAGCGTAAAGAGAGTTAAGAGAAGTGCATAATTATTTATAAAGCAATTGACATTCTGAATATCTTTCAATGGTTTTATGTTCTCCCATTCACGACCACTAGTACCGATTGTTTTGTGGACTGTAAATAATTTTTAGCATAATTAAAATACTGTACGTTTTTCGCATTTCATTATTTTTTATATATTTTCCTATAAAATAAATCTTCCTATAAAATAAGCCATATTTAAAGAAAAAGATTTAAATAATTTTGAAAAAGCTACTTGTATGGTCATAATGTGGGTAACGAACTAGTAACCTAGTTCATTTCTGTGTACCGTTACAAAAAGTCATAAAATGTTTTTTTTTAATGGAACGATGCACACAAAACACACAATTGTATAAATAAAAATTGTCTTTTGATTAATTATTTTTTAGTAGAAGAGTATTAATGTACAAAAAATAATTACAATTTTTTTTAATTGTTCCGCTTTAAACAGAATATTGTAGTTGAATTAAAATATTGCCTGTTTAGATATTATACTTTAACTATTAATTTCTTTATTTGCATGCACCTTTCTAGTGGAATACTAAATTCTTGTCTTTTCTGAAAAACAGAGAACAAATTGTGTATTGAGTTGCAGAGCCCAATGCTGCAATAGGTCAATTAGTTTGTGTTTGAATTTACAGTAGCTTTACTTCGTATACTGAATGTAGCAGAGTAGGTAGAGGAAACAGTGTTAAGACAATTTTTGAGATATAGCTTGTTGGGTAGTGGAACCAAATGCCACACTTTATCTTTTTACACTCAATAAATAAAAACAAAATGTGGAGTGGGAATTGAACCTACCGTCACATTTACAGTCAGCACTATTACAACCTTGGAAAGTATGGTAAAAATTCAATTAATCAAGACAATACTTATTGGTTTGCACTGAAATATCCTGATTATTGAATTTTGTGAAGTAACAACATCCAATATGTAAGCATATGGTAATTTTATTAAATTTTATTTCTTAATGAAATAGTTGGATTTTTATTCTCATGTTAACTAAAACTATACTACTGTTCTAAGTTTTTGTAAGATATATCTTTCATACAAATCTCAGGATTATCGTAGGTGTACCTGTTTATATGTGTATACCTTAGCCTAACGCCTAACCTGGCGGTGGAGTAGGAATAGAATTAATTTATATATATAGAGTTATAACAGTAAAATCAATCCATAGTATGCTACAAGGTTTGTAACTATGAGCAAATCATTTCAAGACCATTTCAAAGTGTTGAAAGCGGCACTAATAGAATCATTTTGAATTCGGTTAACTAGAGAAGGGTTCGGACTGTAATGGCTAGCATTGGACTTCAGTGGCCAGTCCCTACTTTGCTATGAGCCGATTACATTTATGATAATGACAAATGTGACTAATGGAAGGGTTTCAAGTCCCATTGTACATGTTACATAGAGAATATAATATTAAATAAAAAAGACACAAAAAAGTTGACAATTAGAAAAAAGGAATAAAAACAAAGTTATTGAATAGAAAAAAATATAAAGGAATGATTTATACATCTTTTTTATTACCTGACTTTTGAGCAATATTACAAATTTAATATATACATAAAAAATATTTTCAAAAGCAAGCTAAGTCAATACCAAAAGAAGAATAAAAAGCCTACCAGTCAGTTATAATATTAAAAATATTTTCAACACTGATTTATACATAATATTAAATATTAATTATAAATATTATTTCAAAAGTAAACAAAATAACCCTAATCGAATTTGTCAAATATAAAAATTGATTGAATGACAAATACAGATAATAATGAAATAAGACAGCAATGTCATTAACTAATTCATGTCAACATAATATATTAATCTTATTTGCAATACCGTAATTAAAATCAATAACACAAAGTATATGAATGAAAAAAATATAATATGAATTTATCTATACGATTTAAATAAATATTATTGGAATGTAATATTTTTAGAAACTTAAAATATAAATAAATTACGAGTAGATAAAACAAGTCAAAAAATGTCAATTAAATATTATATTACTGACAATCGTTAGCTTAAAGTAATAATAATCAAAAAATAATAAAAATAGTAGTAAAATTAGAAAAATACTCTATGAAAACATTAAATATAAAATAAATATTTAAAACTTACCGAGAATGGAAAGGAATGAATGCATGACAAATTCCCTTGTGTTTTGTTCGTTTTTGTATATTCAATTGAAATATTAATTTAATGATAAATACACCGACAGAAGACCACTGAAGCAAAACAAGGAGTGCCGTTTGGAACTATTTTAGATTTTCATGTATTGATTTTAAAATTTGAAGCAGTGCTGCCATTTAAAAATAACGACTATATACTTATATCATGAAAAGGATAGGATAAATATATATAAATTATTTTTCCATACAAAACTTTCAACTCCTTATTTGCACCCTTAGCCCTTTCATATTTTTTTTTAATTCAGCCCGAATTCAAAAAAAATATGAAACACTTGTTCAAATAAATATTTTTAAGTCTGAATTTCAAATTTTATAAAAATCCGTGCCGATTTTTTAAAAGATCCATACAAACTTTCAACCCCTATTTCATGCGTAATTGAATATAATGATTATTGATATTTTTTATTTATTTGAATATAATACAGATACTTATAATTTTACACAGAAAGCAACATTCACGTCGCAATAAGCCAATATTGTCATAGATGTCGCTACAAATAAATTAATTTGAATAGTTCTCAACAATATATCATAATGAAACTATTATGATTTTCTAACCACTGGAATGTTATAAAAGATAAATCGAAAATTAATATTGTAAATATATATTTTTTTATCTTATAGGCGAAGGCAGTATCATAGCTGGATCTCTTATTAGCGTGCACTCTCCTATTGTTTAATGTTGTCTCTTTTATGCCGTACATTCTCCTTTTTGTGTTCTTCATTCAACGTGACATTGGAGAAGTGATTAGTGCTGGATTGGCACGCTCCGAACGCCATAAATAAAGAACAACAACAATATATTAGAAATTTTAATATTTTTTATTCTTATTCTAATAACTTAATTTGATAACAAGACTGATATAGAATGCGTAGATGTTAAAGTACAAAAATATAGAGGGCCTTGACGTAAGCTCTGAGGTTTTGTATTTAATTCATGTTTAAAGTAATATTAATAGGTATTTTTAAATTTAGTGGCCGATGGTCACGATATAATATACCGACAGATATGTAGATGTCGCTGTAAATTTAGTGTTAACGGTATATAGGTAATAGACTGAGATCCGACCGTTGAATCCTGCATAAACGAGTTTTCTTAATTAAACCTATATTAATGAATAATACATGATTAGTAGAACAGATTACACCTGGGTTGCCTGGAAGAATCCTGCCGCAATCACCTTTAATTACATTTTTTCGTAACTCGTTTTTGGAGAAAATTGCACCCATACGTTTTTTATATGAATCGCACATCATTTGAAAGATAATCGCATAAGGAATTGGAAAATTAAGGGTTGCCAGCTCTCAGTCTGCCGCAAGTCTAGGGTTGCCTGGTTTAAACATGTCACTAAATGTTAATAATTTGCACTCATGTGTTTTTTTAATGAATTATATATCAAATTAAAGCTTATTTTTTTCTGAACACTATAAAACAGGGTTGCCTGGAAAATTCCTGCCGCAAACAGGGGTTGCCAGCGTTTGAAATATTTTATTCCGGTTCCGTTTGACTATGAGAATAGACGATGAAATGCGCGGTCTGCCTTATGTTTTAAAGTAAAATATTATATAATAGAAGGTCAATCTTAAAATCAATGTTTATTCTAATTGTTCACCTGTTAAATGATGATTTTAATCATATTAAGTACACGCAGAAAACTATTTAAAGATCATAGGGCAGAAGAAATCATCCTTATTTTTCAAGTAAAATAATGAATCTATAATATTGAGTCTTTGCAAAATCTATTTTCTAAATACTAATATTTATTTATTAATTTAAATTACCATTTTGAAACAATTAAATTATCTAATTAAATAAATGTTTACAAATATCGATCTTCTATAAACTATTAATATACATACATATACATCATGTTCCCTTAATATAATGAAGGGTGACCATTATTGCGGATATTTTTTTTATTAATTATATTGAAAAATACATTTCAATGAACTCTCTCTCTCTCTCTCTCTCTTCGTCCTCTACTTGTTTGATTTGACAACGCTTGCCGCAATTTTTTTTTCTCACGCAATTTTTAATAATTTGCATAGGAAAGAAATATATATAATAGAATTATAATAAACAAAACTAAGTTAGCAAAATAAATTCGAAGAAAATCCGACAGTAATGCCGACTAATAAACGCTATTTACGGTTTATGACCAAGAGTCGGCAAATATCAATTAGTTGGCTATTTTTTACTATAGATAAACATTTTGCGGCGCGATACAAAGCAAACCAAATGCAATAAAATTATTTTCGAAGATGTATTGTTTCTAAATGCAATAAAAGTGCAGATGGCCAAATGAGTTGTTTTTGAGCATATTACTTAGTTACTTACCTTTCGTTTTGGAGTAAAGACGTTTTTACTTGACAAAAATGAAGATGTGAAAATGTGATAGAATTTAACAAGGAATCTTTCCAAAAGTGTAAAATTATGTTATTGTTTCGCCAAAAAATGAATTTTAAATACAGTGACATTTTTTTAAATAGTGACACAATGCACGGTTATCATTTACAGTGTTACAAAAAGTTCATTGTTTAAAAACAAAAATATAAAGAAGTATTTTTTAATTATTTTCTAATGCAAAACGTAAGTATACTTTAATGTTTAATATTATATAGTTTAATAAAATGTGACAATTGTGGCCGTGGGAATTGCCTCAGTTTTGATTACACTAAGTTAGGGACGTGAGTGAGTGATTACGCTTTATTATAATTATAAGGACAATTCTTTCAGACCTAAATGCCTTAAAAACTATCAGCATAGACGGACAAGTTCTTGCTAGCGACATTTTTTTATCTATATTTTTTAATAGTTTTTATTAGTTGAATAGTTTTCATTTACTTTGCAAAAACGTAAATATTCGTACCAAAAAGATGGGCGCCATAGTTCTTTCTACGGATACGGACGGCGTTGTCAAATCAAACAAGCAGAGGGCGAAGAGAGAGAGAGATTGTTTATTGAAATGTAATTTTCCATATTTTCTTAATTAATAAAAAAATATCCGCAATAATTGTCACCTCTCATTATATTAAGGAAACATGTTGTAATTAATACCTTATAGTAGATCGATATTTGTAAACATTTACTTAATTAGATAATTTAGTTGTTTTAAAAGGGTTATTTAAATTAATAAATAAATATTAGTATTTAGAAAATAGATTTTGCAAAGACTCAATATTATAGATTCATTATTTTACTTGAAAAATAAGGATGATTTCTTCTGCCCTATGATCTTTAAATAGTTTTCTGCGTGTACTTAATATGATTAAAATCATCATTTAACAGGTGAACAATTAGAATAAACATTGATTTTAAGATTGACCTTCTATTATATAATATTTTACTTTAAAACATAAGGCAGACCGCGCATTTCATCGTCTATTCTCATAGTCAAACGGAACCGGAATAAAATATTTCAAACGCTGGCAACCCCTGTTTGCGGCAGGAATTTTCCAGGCAACCCTGTTTTATAGTGTTCAGAAAAAAATAAGCTTTAATTTGATATATAATTCATTAAAAAAACACATGAGTGCAAATTATTAACATTTAGTGACATGTTTAAACCAGGCAACCCTAGACTTGCGGCAGACTGAGAGCTGGCAACCCTTAATTTTCCAATTCCTTATGCGATTATCTTTCAAATGATGTGCGATTCATATAAAAAACGTATGGGTGCAATTTTCTCCAAAAACGAGTTACGAAAAAATGTAATTAAAGGTGATTGCGGCAGGATTCTTCCAGGCAACCCAGGTGTAATCTGTTCTACTAATCATGTATTATTCATTAATATAGGTTTAATTAAGAAAACTCGTTTATGCAGGATTCAACGGCCGGATCTCAGGGTATAAGAATAGTTATGATTTTTTTTATTTATATTTTTTTTCCTTTTTGCTCTTCGAAAGTCTTTGCCGAAGTTATACATATAGAACTGTCTATACACTTATCTCTATATATAATAAAACAGTAAAAATATTTTGTCTGTACATTTTTGTATTTTTGACTGAAATGGATAGAGGGGCACTTAAAAAGAATAATAGAAAGTAAAAATATTTTCTTTGCATTTCTTGTCTGTTTGTCTGTATGTATGTATGGTCACGATAATCTTTGAAAGTACTGAACCGATTTACGTCTGCTAGTACTTTAATAAAGTAAGGACGGTGTGTTTGTAATTAAAAAATAGTAATGTTAGCGTTCTAGAGAATGTAGGATGTCCTCCAGCTAGATGGGGTGACGATATACGCAAAGCGGCGGGCAACGGCTGGATGCGAAGAGCTGAAGATCGAGCTCAGTGGCATGCCATTGGAGAGGCCTATGTCCAGCAGTGGACGAGTACAGGCTGATGATGATGATGATGATGAATGTGATTTAAAAATACTAATATTTCATATTGGGCATATTACAATATCTACATAGGCACACGAAGGCATCTTAATATAATCTTCTTATAATTAGCTTCATGTTGTATCCCGTGTACAGCCGGGTAGGCAGAGCTAAATTTTTCAAGACATGTCGTGTTGAGTAGATGAAGGATGGGCTTGCCTTGAGCGAAGAAATGAAAAAAATAACATTTGAATTAATTTTGACTGATTTTTTTCAGGGGGAATCGAATCCGCAACCATTATAGATACCTTTGTGCCTCTGCGCCACGACGGCCTCAATAATCTTCCTCTGACTTTCTATCAAGAAGGAAGCATAGAAGAGGAGGAGGTCTCGATCAAACGCAATTTTACGTGATGCATCACAGATAGGTCGCTTTCCTTATTATATAATAGAGACGTGCGTTCCCGACAATGTACCTATAACTTATATAATAAATATACGACTATAATTTAAATTTATATACATACACTCATTTTGTATGTATCATAAATAAAAATATTTACCGAGTAGCAATCTAAGAAATTATTATATTATGCGATTTTAGCTCTTATTTTATTGGTTTAGCGTGTATTTTTCTATACTGCAGTTGTTTAAATTATTTGCTTTGTTAGAATGTACGATATATTTTATTATGGATAGCATTCACTGTATGTTTCGCGATGCATCTTAATTTACTACCATTGACGGTTAAATTGTAGGTCGCAATCTAAAAGTTTCTCTAGAATTATTTATACTGGTAATATTAATGTTTATAATTTGATTATCTTGTTAATAAAGTACAATTCGAAGAGTTAAAAAATTATAGAGATAACCTACTACTACCAACCTTAAGCACCCGGGACAAAATACTTTTACAGCGCCCCCCAGGCGAACACAATATAATTTCATATTTATGTTTAAATAGTTTTGCGGACTATTTGGCGCCCCTTTATGAGCGGCGCCCGGGGCATGATAACCCCCCTCCACCCTCCCTCACTACGCCACTGGCTCCAGAGAGAGGAACTTCCTCACAATACGCGCCGTTTCATATAATACTGCCATCTGCAGTCTCTTAAGGTGTTTGTTTTTTCCGCTACTAAACCGTTAATGATACGACTATCGGCAAAATGATAGTCACATTAACGGAAACAAATGTTATTATTACATTATACGTTCTACCTTCTACGTTTATGAGGATAGCAATTTCAAAATCCAAAATAAACTGCTTCGTTAGGACTTCTACGACTAAATGGATTTCGAAACGAACTAGCTAGTAATATTGCAACAACTTGAAAACGCATTCAATCGACAAACAATCCTTTCAATTTTCCTGAACAGATTGTTTGTTCTCGACTGCAGATGAATCCGGACAAAGTCGGTACAATGGCGCGATGTGAATAGAACCGGAACATAGCGACGGACATCTCTTATCAATCTCTATGTTATCTTTTACTCGCGACTTGTTTGCGGCTTCGCCCGCTTGAACTACGCATTCAATTACTTATATGAATTACTTTCGTGTTTTAATAACAATATCACTTTTGAGATAATATCTATACATTGAAAACTAAAGTTTCAGGGAATTCAATAATAGTTTTTTGTGGCAATTATGTTGAACCAATTACTTTTGTGGCGGTCGTTCTCCACACGCTTTATTTATTTTTTGTTTAATAATTTTATATATGCGGGCGAAATCCAGGTGCGAGTCCCTAGCGAGCAATATGGCTCCCGCTTGACCGTTCAAGCGACAGCTGATTCTTTGTTCTCGCGGAACCGGTTTCCGCCGTCGGGAGGTCAATCGCCGGGCTGGTGACTGCTGATACAGTGCCTTCCTTACTACTCGCGAGGACCGCACGCCTGATTTCCCTCCGTGGCTATTAATAAATACGCAAAACCTATCATTAATTATCATTTCTCTATTCTTCAGATTTTTGTTTTTAAATTCCATTGTAATCCTTCCGTAATCTTACCTTCTGTGCTTTCTTACTGTGCTTACTTTATTTCTTGTGCTTTCCTTTGTTATAATATATTTTCTTTATAAAACTACACTTTTTATATTATTTATTGATTTTCGCCTTATCTAGTGTAGCATAGCTTTTCCTTATCCTATACGCTTCTCACTTTATTGATATATTTTTTTTATTTTTGAACCGATTTAAATTAAACTCTCAATATTAAGGAAACTTTATCTTAATACAATAGTGAATAATGCACTTAAATCGATTAAATCGGTTCTGAGATTAGCGTGAACAAACGCACAGACAGACAAAATTTTTAAGAATCATTGTTTTGGGTTTTATTGAATAGATTTTCCTTTCTGCAGGTGATATGCTTTTACCTACTTATTTCATTTTCCACTTTCCGACTTCCAACGAACAATTATTTCATTTTTAGGGTTCCGTACCTCAAAAGGAAAACCCTCATATGCTTCACATCACTTTGTTGTCCGTCTGTCGATGAACACCATTTATCTCACATATCAAGCTGACATTAATATCTAATATTTAGGTCTACAGTCAATCAATACAGTTAAAAAAATACGAATATTTATATATCGTGTTTCCTGCATTTTGTATACATAATTTCCCACGTAATTAAAACTTATAATTAACTTTCCGTAGGTATCATTTATAAAAATTGGCACCAAGTGAAAGCTTAAAATATAATTAAAGAAATAAACCCGAAAAGTAAAAATTGACAGGTAATTAATAGAGAAAAAAGTCACAAACTTAAATTAGTTGTTGAATTGATACAAAATGAGTGCATACGCCCGAAAATTTACATCTCTACTACAAAGACCTACAATTCTGAAATTGGTACAAAACCCTCGGTGCACGAGTAGGACTCGCGCTTAACTGGATTTTTTTAACGTGATCGGTCAAGCAAACCTGAGCCATAAATCGAATTCCCGAAGCTTCCGTTTACAATATAAGATACCTTCCAACCGCATCACGATTAAAATATCATATACTCGTGAATAAGCATTTATTACAGTAAAATATTTTAATTATCTTTTTTTACATTTTTATATAGACTCAGATTTTGCTTCAATATTATTTAATGAAACGGTACTTATTTAACATTTAAACTCTACAAGCAGTTCGATGAAGCGAACCAGCAATTTTTATTGAATTCCATTGAAATCAACTATTTAAAATTACTTACAATATCTTTATTTAATTCGAAATCAATACAAAAATAGTCTGATAGTTGTTGCCATAATAAATTAAACTGAAAAGAATTTATTCTTAAACTTTTCTAGTGGCAAGGGCCGTAAGCTTGACAAACTCTGGCTAAATGCCAAATAAGATACTCCTATAAAAGGCATTAATAGGAAATATATCATCAGTGGTATAACGAGGTTTCTATACAGTGAGTTCTAATATTGTCAGTTTTCTTTGAACATTTAACATGAATTTAAAAAAGCTGGTAGGTGCCCATATATGGAGTTATAATAAATTAGTGTCTTATGGCCGGCGACGCACCTGTAATTCCTCTGGTGTTACATGGGGTCGTGGGCGGCGGTGATCACCATCAGGTGACCCGAACGCTCCTTTCCTTTGTCCTTTTTCCATAAAATAAAATTGTGAACGTTTTTAAAATCCATTCTTTTAATGGACGGTTTAAATGAAGTGGTTTGAGTTATGTCTAGGCAACTTATCCAGACGTATTATGTAAGTTACGGTATAGGGGTATTGCACGAGCATTAATATTATTTATAAAGATCAATTGTAAACACTATATCAGCACCCTAAATTTATCCGCTACAAATGCAAATGATTTTCCACTATTGTTTTGTTCCGTATAAATAACCAAATTATTCTTAACCATTTTTTAATAATCTTAAAAATATACAATAAAGGAGTTGAATATAGAGTCTCCTATTATTAACATCGTCGTAGTGCCCACTCTCTCCACCCACTACTAGCCCACTAGCCCACACTCCCTAACAGGAACAGGTCCACGAACCACTATGACATAGAAATATGAACGTTCCATCCGAAACCATCGCCGCTGAATATTGAACTTTTTCAGAAATTGATTCGACTGATTGGTTCTGTGTTTTAACAGCTGTCTTAGCTAAATGTGTGGAACGTGACGTTTTTGAGGCATTTTCCAATTATTTAAGACTTTCAGGATGCATTTCATCCAGGAACTTCTTTTCTGCTCGATACAGAATTTTATATATATCATTTGTTAGGTAGTAATACAATTCGACTTCACGCTGTATCCCGCACACAGCAGGGTAGGCAGAAGGAACCTCGTATTAACACACTCCGTTCCCCACTTTCCGCCTAATTCTGGAGGTATTGCGTGTTGAGTGGCGGAACTCTACGCTGCTTGTTAGGTAGTGGTTACCTATAAAATATAAATATTCATTGAGATGAAATCGAACCCATAACTATAACTGGTACTTTGATAGCGTCATGAAAATTAGCATAGATACTAATAAATATTTGAAAATTGAATATATATATTTCTTATATTTACAGATTGTTATCATATTCGCTGTATCAGTACAGATTCACTCAAGTATCGGTGAAGAGATGCAAGATAAAGGGCAGGTTTCGACTAATTCACCAATGTAAGTACAAAGTGTAGTGTACGTCTCACCGGGTGTATATTTTATGATACATTTGACAATTTGTTATTGACTTCAAACAGAGTTAACAGATCCTCTTATTAGACTGGCCTATTATTTCTGTAGTCAAAGAGAGCTTAGTGTTAGGATACTCCGAATTAGAGACATTTCGTGTTAAATGGTAGGACTGAACGCAGCCGTTCGCCTTTGGGACCGACTTTCTTCAGTCAAAGTTGCATCCATTTGTTATTTATACAATCTATTTACAATACTTTAAATGAGTATAATATAATATAGCAAATAAGTATACCTAATAAACACAAACTTGTGGTTTCCAAGCACGTTTTGCATACGAGTACGTATGAAATACAATTTTCTATCAATTGTCCAACTAACTATATTACCAGTTTATTTGGCCCTATTGTGTTGGACGTGGCCTAAGGGCCTTTGTTCTAGACTCGCAGTGCTCAAAGGATGTAATATAATTATGATGTGTTGATTTCGAATATTCAAAATTAAATTGTATGTAGGTATTTGGTAGGTGTATGGTATTTGATATATTATGGCTTCGTTATGGCATTAGTATGTGTTTCAATGGTGGAGCTGGTTAACTTTTAGAAATAAATAGATTGAAGTTAATCTAATGTTAAGGAAAAGTCATGGTTTCGCTTATACTGGGAGTAAGCTGTGAATTATATAGGTATATCAGTTATTTTCTAGTATTACGCTGTATTTTGCATGTAGCAGGGTAAAGGGAACCTGGTGCTAAGGAATTCCGTCATCAATTTCCCGTCCAATTATCGAGACATTGCGTTGAGTGGCGGAAGTAAAAGTTTTTTGGCCAGAGGCGGAGATGAAATTTATTTATTTCCCCGAGTAGGAGTCGAACCTCTAATAACGGTTAACGGCCACTTAAAATAATGGATTAAAACATGAGAAGAATCAAAATAATTAATAGTAGTATTACAATTACTAACCAACGTCGCCCTAGCATAATCGCTATACATATTCCAATGGAGAACGGAGTGGCTTAACACCAGGTTCCCTCTGCCTACCTTGCTGTTTGCGGGATACAGCGTGAAATAAAAATAAATAGATAAATCAGCTTCACACTGTATCCCGCAAACAGCAAAGTAGACAGAGGGAACCTAGCGTTAAGACACTCCGTTCCTCACTTTCTGCCGAATTCTGGGGGCATTGCGTGTTGAATGCCAGAACTTAACGCCGAGCTTTGCCTCGACACCAGAGCGAAGAAATGGAAATATAAACGTACATAAATATTTCACTTCCTCGAGTGGGGATCGAACCCACGACCGTCGCGTTACAGTCACACCCTTGTGCCGCTGCGTCACGACCACACACTATGTTTTACCTAACTGTATTTGCGAGCGCGAGTCGACTCACATTTTGGGCATTCGTCTCGTTAATTCAATATCATTTAGTTTCCTTGAACTGTTTACTCATGAACTAGATATTTTAGAAGACATCACTATGTGTTTAAAACACAGTACGTATCTGCACTTTAAACAATACGAGCATTGCAGTGCTTAATTACTTCGTAAATAAAAATTTAGTTTCGCTAGTTTTTTTTAGGTTTACGCTGTTTCCCGCATGTAGTATAGGGCAGGCAGAGGTAACTTATAGTTAATTTTCGAAGCGTTGCGTGTTGAGTGGCGGAACTGAACGCCGCGTTTTATCTTGTTACCAGAGCGAGTGGAAATCGGTGGTCAATGCGCCACGACGGCCTTATTTTTTCTAATTAAACAGTAACTTTTTTGTTGAGTTTCAACTGTTCATCGTCTCATCTCGTCTCACTCATCACGAAATCTCAGAAACTACATATGCTAGGAATCTGAAATTTTGCATAGGAGTTACTTATAGGACGTAGGTGCTCGCTAAGACGGGAATTTGNTTTCCACATACATGCTCAATGGTTATTAAACTCTCACGTGGACTAAAGTAAATATATTTATATATTTTGTTTATTGGGTAGCCATGCATAACTTTATTATTTTGCTTATTTTATTTTAATTTCAATAGTCGCGGGTTCGATGACGATCCGACGTTCGATTCGGAGTTGTGTTCCGCCATCCAACATTCAATATGTCACATTCGGAAAACGGAGTGTATTGACACTGACTCTGTTTAACGGAAAATGCATAAAGCTACTGCCTACGTTTTAGTAGAGACTGTCTGTTGTGCCGAGAGTCGAGGGATTAATCTTCAATAATGACATATGCTGGGGTTTAAGGTTCAGCTTCATGCAGTATCCCGTATATAACAGGATAGGTAAAGGGAACCGCCGAATTTTCCAAGTATTGTATGTTGAGTAGCGGAACTGAGGGGGAGTGGAGATCGACACGCTTGTGCTTCTGTGTCACGACAGCTAGGGCTTAGGAGTAAGGATTATTGGTTTGTATACTGTTTAATGAACAATAATAATCGTTATATATATCAGTGTTAATGTACGAGTATACTAAATGTGTATATGGGAATTAATATTTATTATACATATTTAGGCACATATATAGAGATATCTAGAGATATTTTAAAATGTTAAAATATGTATTTACTTTAAATCTTATTATTTCTTTTAGAGATAGATCATCACTCCATCACCACGAAACCCCTAAATTCCAAGGGATTTGGAAGAAAAAGTTTATTTGGAAACCTCGATGGGTGAAAACTTGGCAAGAGAAGAAAATATACGTAGCCGTATGGAAGAGGATGTGGGGACCTGCCGAGGTTAAGGAGTGGGTACCAATACCTAAACCACCACCTGGCTGGGTCAAGAGTAATCCTGGCAACTACTTTGTCAAAATACCACATTGATGTGACTATTATGACTACTTATGCTGTTTAATCTTAAATTCTCATAACAAAAATGAATTATTTTTTCGAAGAATTACTTTAATTATCGTTGTTGAATAATTTTAGATACCCAATTAGTGTATAACTTAGTAAATATAAGACTAGTCGGATGCTCTCTGGTATTCGAGAAATTGCGGTTTTTTGCGAGCCCTTGGTAAGAAAGAATTGGTAAGCTGAAGTGGCAATGGGCGGGGCATATCTGTCGTAGAGCCGACGGCCGCGGGGGCAGATGTGCCTTAGAGTGGAGACCCTGTGCAAAACGACCGGTGGGACGACCCCCTGCCAGATGGACCGACGACCTAAAGAGGTTGGCGGGAAGCGGATGGGTCCGAAGAGCTGAGGATCGAGTGTGGTGGCGAGAATTGGGGAAGGAGTCCAGCAGTGGACAAAAGATGGCTGTTGATGATGATGATGATGATGATGAGAGCCCTTATTTTCACCGAACATAATTTGTGGTTATTTATTTTTTATTTAGTCTATATAGTATATGTCCCACTATTTAGGTAGATAATAGTTGTTAACAGGAAAAATCACTAATGTATTTAAAAGTTTGATATATTTAAAAAATAAACTTAAATAGTCCTCCCGACATCAAACTAAGACTCAAAGTGAAATTTCCGGCATAATTTAAGTTCACTATGACTTTCTCACTAATCGAGTTACGTTTACATTTAAAGTGTGGAAGCCAGTGGCTAGTGCTATCAAGTAGCGAGTAGTGCTCCCTCCACTCTCCAGAGTTGCAATACCATTACGACACATAGTAAGACTAAATTGAAATGTCTTTAGTTGGACGTCTACGTACATAGATTAGCTGTGGAAAGGGAAGTCCCATTTCGATTTTGCATCCTCATACTTCCACGAAGCAATTAAATTAAGTAAATAGATAGATAGATAGATATCCATTAGATTGCAATATATTGGGAACACGTTAGGAACGTTGGTGTCACATATTGTAATATTTGAGATTGGACATTGGCTTTGGCGAGAGAAGAAAAATTGTGGTTAAAGTTACAAAGGCCCGTGTTTAAAAACTCTAAGATTGCTCTCAAGATCGATCTCAGAGTTGAGAACGATTAATAAATACGGGCCTTAGTTATTCACCTTTTTAAAAAGTATAATAAAGTAATGTACATTTTTTTCATTACATTAAAAAATATATATTGTATCGATATCTATTTATATTTAGTATGGCAATAAGCAATTTTTATTATAAGAGCTTATCTTTTTGTATTTTAACTATTAAGTCAGTTTCGTCAGGAAGCACCATATCCAACTTTTTCTTTGTTTTCTGTCTTAAGATAGAAAGTCTCTTGTTTACCTTTCTGTAATTACTTATTATTATAAGATATTATTTTAAAGACAAATTATTATTTAAAATACTTTTGTGGAATGGTGTAATGCATATATATCCTATTAATATTATAAATATGCAAGCTTGATTGAAGCGGATGTTTGTCCTACTTTCACGCAAAAACTACTGAACAAATTTAGATGAAATTTGACAGTTATATAGCTTATACAACCGAATATAGGTTACAATTTATGTAAATATTCTATTATATAATATGTATGTACGAAAAAACAGTATGAAACGCTAACATTGTTACAGCGAATTTTAAAAAATTATTGAAATTTGCTGAGCGAAATTACAGGCGAATGTTGTAAATGTAATTTCTTAGTTAATCTGTTATTTTCAATAAAATATATTGTTACTAATATCGTGTTAAAATTATTGTCGATTTTAGTTTTTTTTTATAGTGGAGCTAGTTTGTTAAATATTTTGGTGTACCTATAGGTATATAAAAAAATCAAAATACACCCGGATACTTAAGTTTATCAATTTTTACCAATTGTATGTACAACTTGACCTCGTATCATGAAATTAATACGAAACAGCCTTTAAGTAACAATGATAACGCGAAGTGAAAATCGAACTCGTAACCATCGCTATTTCCTGAGACACTTTAATACATCGTCTCTACTAAGTAAACTATAAAAGTTGTCTATCACGAACACCTATTAACGAATGACATCATACAGGTGTAGTGCTTATACCTAGTACTTATAATTATTGTATTTTATATATATTGAGGCCAGCCGAGGCGCGTGGCGCGTGGTGTGATTGTAAAACCGATGTATATTTCCATTTCTTCGCTCTGGTTTCGAGGCTAAGCGCGGCGTTGAGTTCCGCTACTCAACATGCTATGCCTCCAGAATTCGGCAGAACGGAGTGTCTTAACACTAGAAGAATGAAAGAAAGTTGAATGTCGTGGAAATGCGATCTCTTCGTAGGATATGCGGGACTCCGCATATCCTACGAAGAGATAGATAGCTGACCCGCTTAGCTGATCGAATCCGCAATGAAGAGATACACAGAATGGCAGGTACTAGCGAGGATGTCGCGGTGAGAATGAAGAAGAACGTGCTCAGCTAATTTGGGCACGACGAACGAATTAGTGATGAAAGAATGGCAAAAAAGATCTATGACGGAAAAGTGAACTTGAGACAGGAACATGTATGAAGAGGTTGATGACAGTGGACGAGGCAAAAGAGTTATGTAGAGACCATAGCGCTTGGCGCTCCGTGCTCTCTGAATACCATACCCTGCTACGGATAAAGCGTGATGCTGTGTTGCGTTGTTGTTGTGATTTTCCCATGGATACCATTGTCAGAAATGGATTAAATTAAAACCTTCATGGGAAGTAATACCTTCAAATAAGAAAACAATCATCAAAATCAGGTTACTCAGCCAAAAGTTCTGAGGTAACAAACAAAATACGGTCGAATTGATAACCTCCTTGTTTACAGAAAGCTGTTAAAAACGAACTTCATTTAGACTTTACAAAAAGTATTCATATTTAAAAGCAGGAATTCAATATTTTATATATATAGTTCAATAATTTTACGTGACATTGTTTGGCTGGAATACAAAAGTGTTGGGAAATAGCAATAACAGATACGTACGCTGTGCGAATGAAATAAATAAATAAATAAAATTGTGACCTTTTCGGTGATTTGACCCATTTGTATCAGGAAAACTGAAATAAAAAATACGAAAATTGATATCATTGTGGAATTACGAGTATTATAGGTTCAATTCCGAAATATACTAACTATGAGCAATGTTTTTCATTTAATATCTATTTATTTATAGGTTCCATATTATCTTATATCTATATATATTGTATTTTTCTGGTGGTGACCAAAATAAAAAACATCTTGACATTATTGTCGCAATAATTAAAGAGTTTATTATGAATGTTCAAATGTACCATCTAAAGGTTTGTTTGCTTCTATTTATACAAATTTATTGAATTCCTTTTGATCAAATTTATTTTGAATGTTATTGTAATAATTGCTAGAGTTATAATTTTTATTGCCAAGTTTAAATTATAATTTGAGTAAAAAAAGTTATGCATTTATTTTCTTATTGTATATAAAATTTTGAGGTAAATGTAGCAATTATTATGTATCCATATACTACTTATATACTCATAATAGATACTATAACTGGGTAGTAGAACCCAAAATAATAATTTAAAAAATAATGTTTTTGTCTGTTTGTCTGTTCGCCTGTTCGCCTGTTCACCTGTTCGCCTGTTAACCATGTTTATTTTGACCATATGAACTGAATGTTATGGGACTAAAATTGAAAAAAAGAGGGGGTTGCGGGGCAAGCTTTATCCTGGAATTCTCCTGCGATCGGAATTTACGCGGGGAAAAAAACTACATTTGCCGTGTACAACTTTACCAACTACCTAGACAGACTAAAGAAAAAAGTGAAATAACTAACTTAAGTAACGATTTATTTAGAGCATAACAGTAACCTAAATAAATATTCGTATAGTAGAAGCGGACGAAGTCGCGCGAGGGCAGCTAGTAAATAATATATTCTAAAATTGTTTCTATAAGTCATGTCTCGTAATTAAGTTTGAACACTGGGAACATTGAGATATATGTATGATTGTTAGAACTAGATGTTCTGTCGGCTTATATACACAAAGCAAGTCAGTCAGTCAGTAATATGGTAAGTGGTGTAAAGCCTGTGTATGACCGACTTAGCCTAAGGCTTACATCAGTTAGCACCTGACTTGAAGGGCCCCTGAATCGTATTTTAAATAAATACAATAGATTTACTTTAATTTACGACTTTTTTGATATATTAGTAAAATAGCTGTGAATAAAATGAAAAAATATAAATTAAAATAGATAGAGCTGATACGCATATCTCGTTACTCATCCTAAATGTAAGTGGAGTAAGTTAAGTATGTAAATGTATAGATATAAATAAAAAAGTATTATATTTTTTTCAAAATCTCAATCTTTTTGTCAAAGTATTATCTTTTTTTTTATAAATACTTTTAGAAGCTTTATAAATCCACAAAATAAAGAATATAAAATTATCAGCTTTACGCTGTATCCCCAAAACAGGGTAGGTAGAGGGAACCTAATGTTAGAGACACTCGGTTCCCCACTTTCCGCCGAATTCTGGGGGCATTGCGTATTGAGTAGCGGACCTCAACGCCGCCCTTTGCCTCGACACCAAAGCGAAGAAATGGAAATATAAACGTAAATAAATATTTCACTTCCTCGAGTGGGGATCGAACCCACAACCGTCGCGTTACAGCCACGTACACCCTTGTGCCGCTGCGCCAGATGGCCTCTGGAAAATTTATGTGTGATATAGAAACATAATGATTTGTAAAGCGATTTCAATTACATGATGTTAGAGATAGGAAATCAAATAACATTTAACATATACAAATACAAACTTTGCAGTACAGAACTTAGGAATGTCTGAATGAGTCTTAGGTATTCCTAAGACAGTATATTTACTAATATTAACAAATACATATACGCACCTGTAGCTCTTCTGGTGCTGCACGGGGTCGTGGGCGGCGGTGATCACCACCAGGTGACCCGAGCGCTCGTTTGCCTTTTCCTTTTTTCATAAAAAAAAAATATATCGTGATCATCATCATCATCATCAATACATCCTCAACCAGCTGCTGGAAGGCCTCTCAAAAATCAGCATTTAATAAATAATATATTTGTGTAAATTTATTACAATATATAGTTTATAATAATTAATAATTATTAATGATATTTTTATAATCAATATTCAAATTCAAATTAAATATAATAATTGTAAGATTTATATTTGAATGAAAACATTTATCCAACAAATCATGTTATAGTTATGATAGGAATAATATAGTTTTTTATTGGCACCTTATTATTAAAATAAATATAAAAAACATCGCTTGGGAAAAGTTGGGATTGCATTAGTGTTAGCTTATCTACTATTATTAGGAATTTTGTTAACCTACATTGAAAGTAATATTTTTTCATGGAAAAGACAAGGCAAATGATCGTATGGGGGCACCTGCTGGTCAGTGATCACCCAGGACCCCGTGTAACGCCATAGCTACATATATTAATTACATTTTATTATCATTATCACCAACCATGGTAAATCCAAATAACGTGCGGTCGATAACGTTGTTTTGATTTAGTCCAACATAGCCAATAACCACCCTTAGTTCAATTTTGCTGACAGCTCTGTGAAACCAGTATTGGACGATTAATAAACAATTTTCAGATCATTTCCATTCACGTTTGTTCGCGCTAAATATGTTAATAATGCTCTTAAATTTAATGTATTTTCACAAATGGAATGTTGTATAAATAGATATATCTAGTTTATTAATTATCTTTTAAGCTTTGATGTGAGAAAATCTATATTAAAATATTATTTATCCAATTAGGCCATTACAAACAATTCAAAAGAATCAAGGTAAGTTAAGTCGAATTCGAAATTGAAGTTGAAGTTGAAGTCAAAGTCAAAATGAAAGTCAAATTAAATCAAAGTCAAGTTACGTAGAAATATCAATTGTATCAATATCTTACAGAAAGCAACCACTGGCTCTCAAGGCAGTTCTGTTGAGAAGAACCGAGAAGAAATTGAACAGTTGCTCTTTGACATCCTGCTCCCCCCATTTTCAATAATTTTAGTGATGCTATTATGACCAGACCGCCACCACATCCCCCAATGGATATTGAATCTACAACCATCTCATGTATAAATAATAAATATGTATACTTTTTAAGTAAGTAGATATAGCAGATTAGGTTTTAGCACTTTCTGAATATTTTATTATCAACTTTCCAGTCTTGCCTCTTTAGCTGCCGTTTTACATATTTTATGTGTAGTCATTTTGAATTTAATATCTTTATTGCGTTATGTCGTTATTATTTTTAAGAGAGAATAAAGTCGAGTGGCAGGACTCAACGCCGTGCTTTGCCTCGACACCAGAGCGAAGAAATGGAAATATAAACGTAAATAAATATTTCACTTCCTCGAATGGGGATCGAATCCACAACCGTCGCGTTACAGTCACACTCTTGTGCCGTTGCGTCACGACGGCCTCCGTGGGGAACAGAGTTTTATTATAACCAGTTCAAATTACTAGTTTTATCAGTAAAATATAGGTAAGTCACTTGAGCCTTTATAGTACATAGCGCCAAAAGAGAAATCCGAGCGCCGACATGTGCGAAGGATTTCCGCTGTCGTACACGGAAAACGACAAACGTCTGAGGGTGTAGTGGTATTTTGTATTTTAAAGGCAGCAAAGGTTTCGAGATCTCTTTATGATCTTACATCTAAGATGAGGAACTTACTTTTCTTATAAATCCAAGTCTGGATAAAATTTTAATTACTCCAGTAAAATCGATTGGTTATGGGTTCGATCCCCGCTCGAGGAAATACAACATATATTTATATTTTCATTTCTTCGCTCTGGTATCGAGGTAAAGCTCGGTGTTGAGTTCAAAGAAAGTGGGGAACGGAGTGTCTAGGTTCCCTCTGCCTACCCTGCTGTGTGCGGGATACAGCGTGAAGCTGATTTTTTTATACACTATACAAGTATAGTGTATACTATATAAGTATCAATAATTTCACTTAATATTTTGAATTTTTCTTACTTTGAAATTATTAAAATATTATTTTCTACAATTAAGTGTTTTGAAGTCAGTTTCTATCTTTTAAAATTATTTCTTACTCTTTATTTTCTAAATATTCTAACATTGTATCTTGCTTTTAAAATATTAAAGAATGTATTAATCTGACACTGTTAAATATTTATTACAGGCTCTTCGAGGAAGTCTTCTATCCTTTATATTATAATTTTATATTATTAAAAACATTCCTTTCAGTTTACTTAGAACTTGTCTGCGTACAAAGGATAAAAGGTACTTGAGTGTATGAAAAGAAATATTATATTTAAAAGAGTGCGAACTGCGAACTCTTATTAAGAAAGTATGAATTCAATTTTAAAATTCTTTATAAAATTGAATTCATAAATATACCTTCATATCATCTCGCACACAGACATCTCGTTGTCCATTTTACGCTGGATTCCGGCGAAACTCAACGCCGCGCTTTGCCTCGACACCAGAGCGAAGGAATGATAATAGAAACGATATGAAAATATAAATATTACTTTACAAGAAATAAACTATTTCAGTTTAAAGTAACAAAATTGAAGTCAAGAATCAACTTCCTCGACTCTTCTTGGAGGCAAGTAATTTCCGTAGTCGTGTAGTTTCGAAAATATAGATAATAAAGCTGTGCTGGAGCTACCCACTGTACTAACTTTACTCACAGTATTATATTAGGTTAAATTAGAAACATGACCGAGACCCTGTACTGTTCACAGTTTAGTGTTTTTCATTAATATAATAAAAATTCCATACTTTATATACCAACACGGAATGCCTTGAAAATTCGGGGGAAAGTGGGCAACGGAGTGTTTTAACACTAAGTTCTCTGCTTGCCGGACTATATAGTGGGTAGATTATGAACTTAAAAAAATATATACTGAGAAATGTTTATGTACATATGTTTGTTTGTTTTATGTTAATTTAAATATAGGTAGGAAATAAAGATAAAAGAAGAATGGATGAATAAATAGTAAGACGGTAATCAGGGTAGGATAGCCGTATCGGACAAACATCAGAATACTACTTACTACTTCAACCCAAAATAATTATAAATAAGTGTTAACCACATTCATAATTAAAATAATAATTGATTAATTAAATAATCAATTGTCCAAATAGTCGAGGATAGCCAGTGGAAGAGCACGAGTAGTGCTCCGAGCCACACCAGAGCCAAGACTGGCTTTTTCGAAAGGGCTGAGCTGCTGTTGACCTGGAATGGTGTTCACAGCGTCACCGGGCTAGAATAGCCCCTGAAGAAAAAGTTCGAGCTTTGAGAAGAGTTCGAGAAAGAACTGACCTCGCTTACAGCGGCGTCGAGTGTGTCGAACTGAGGAATAAATCCTGCCTATATACTGGGTGTTTGCGATTGTGAGGGCGCCGAAGAAGCGGATGTGGATGAGGAGCGTACTTACACGCTTGTACAATAGGGGTTTGGAGTAGAAATTTCTGCGTGGCGTTTATAGAATTGTCAAAGGCTTTGGCTATGTCTAGAAAAATGGCAACCGTGTCGCTGCGAATCGATCTACGGACGGTGTATCTCGCGATGTGTTTTTCTTAGTTATTAAGATCGAGGCCGCAGTGGTACAGTGTGTGACTGTAGTCGCGACGGCTGTGGGTCCGATTCCTAGTGGAAGCAATGAATTATTTACAGAAAGAAGACAAAAAAGAGAAAGATTTTCGTCTCAAAAATTAGACGAAAAGTGAGTAAAGGAGTGTCTTAACTCTGCCTACCCGGCTTCATGTGGTAGACAGCTATAAGCTGAAGCAACTTACTGTGTAGTAAATTGATATCGTTTACATAGAATCAAATTAGTGGACGATTGTTACAGCGAGACCGAGGCTTCAACACCTAGTGTTTACTCTGGTTGTCTTTGACATAATGCTAACGAGGAACAGACGTGCTGGTAATGGCGATATAGGTGATTTATGTTAAAAATTATTGTTTTGAAGGATATAAATACCACTTTATAAGTATTAGTGTAAGTTGATAAGAGAATTTCTTTTTATCTTTTAGAGATTTGTATCTTAAAAGAAAAAAAACCCTTAAAATGTTAAGCAACAAAGTAAACTTTGTTAGCTATCTGTTTGTATATCTAGACTATTTATCTCAATATCACGTGGAGAAGCTGTATCTATATATATAAAATGACATGACAGGAAATGAAATTTGGACAGATGTTTATTTTTATTATGTGGACATAACATTATGAAAAGAAACATCTCATCTCATCAATACGACAAGTAATTTTGAAAAATTTTAACCCTGTAGGGATGAAATAAGTTTCTATGAAAAAAAAATATAAATCGGCACCGACTTTTATAAAATTTGAAATTTAGACCCTTAAAAGTATTTCATTGAACACGTGTGTCATGGTTTTTCATGAACATATTTAATCTATATATGGACCGTTTATTTTGAAAGTGGTGTAAGTCCATTTTTGAGAAAAAATGAGTTATCACGTAATTCATGCTTAATTTAATGTAATTTTTTTATTTATAACTAGTCCGTGTTTAATTTCTCAAAAAAATCCCATGTTTTGTACAACTTAAAATCGGTCGGTTAATGAAATTGTATAATCATCGATAATTAAAGTGGTGTAAGTCCAATTGACAGAGGTAGGTGGCATAGCAGATGGATGCGTGTTTGGTTATTTTTCATTTATTTTATACTAGCTGTGTCCCGCGGCTTCCCCCGCGGAAGATTTGTATTCTTTCCCCTCCGTGTTTCCACTATTCGTAAGTTAAAAGATAGATATTAAAAAATTTGAGAAATGTATTAGAAAATGTACAGCGCATAATCTGTGAGAAGAAAATAAATACGACAAGGCTGTATCACTCCGTATCTTTGCCCAGTAACAGCAAAAACAACAGTAGCGCCATCTTTTTGCAGAAAAATCCGCAATCTTATTACGATTTTCCTAATTATATTATTTAGGAGTTGAATTTTTAAATAAAATTTAGCCTAGACCTATTACGTACGAAAAATATAAAGACATGAAGCAGCTACTACCCTATATACCTCCGGTGCATCATGCATATTTTGAAACACTGCCACATATGAGAATAAGTAAATTCTTGTAATCAGTATCTAGTATTGACAATGTAATTGCCGTCTAAAATAAAATTCTATGTGTTGTTATGCGTAAACAAAATTATATTAAAATGAAGTATATTTTAAGCGATATTTGAATTTTCAAAGTTGAAATTAAACGTTTTGTACAATTGTCTAATTTTGAAAGTGGTGTAAGTCCATTTACAGCACATAAATATGTGTTATCGTACTCTAATTATCCAAAAACAAATTTATATAAACAAATTAAATGTTGATAAAACAATAGAAACAACGCCAGACCTCATATGATTTGCCTATATTTTTAAATCAACAAATATACTAACCTTTAATTTTCTCGAAACAAAAGAAAATGGACTTACACCACTTTCAAAATAAACGGTCCATATATAAAAGGACTTGTCCTCACTGACTGAGGTAAGACGCACGCACAGCCGTAACCGCTAATGGTAGAAACGTGAAATTTGGACAGATGTTTACTTTCATAATCTGGACATCCACTAATTCTAACCCTAAAGGGGTGGAATGGGGGTTGAAAGTTTGTATGGAAAAATCTTTAAATGTCCACCGATTTTCATAAAATTTGAAACTTAGACTCTTAAAAGTATTTAATTGAACACATGTTTCATGGTTTTCTAGAATTATCCCCCTAAGGGTGCAAATAAGGGGTTGAAAGTTTGTATGGAAAAATCTTTAAATCGTCACCGATTTTTATAAAATTTGAAATTGAGACTTAAAAATATTTAATTGAACACGTGTTTCATGGTTTATTAGAATTCACCCCTTAGGGTCCAAATAAGCGGGCGAAGCTGCGCGCGCCCACTAGTAAATATATAAATATACTTCAAGCGAAGCGGCCCAGGTCGGCCATTCAAATATAAAGCTCTACAGTCCGCAATCAACCGATTATAAAAGAACAAATCCGGAAAATGAAAATTTATATATGAAAGAAAAAGGTACAAACTAAATTACAAAACACTAGCGTCTCGACCGCGGCTTTGCTCGCAAAATCACGAAAGTAATTGTATTTTTATATATATATTATATATTTGTAATGTAGGTACTTATAAATACTTATTTACACAACAATACCTCTTAAGAATTATTATAGATCTAAAATGTATGAAAATGGACACAACCGTCAACGTTTCAGTTGGTTGTGGTCGGTTATTGCGTGACCAAGCCGCCCCCAAAACACCGCCCGGCTCGTAAGCCAATTTGTATTGAATCTATGATGTCGCCTGAAATATTTATTACAATGATGTACTGTAAAGTACACTTTCAATGTTGATAAAATGCAAAAGGTCACTATATACTCATTCGCACAACATGCCCAAATTGCCTCAGTTTGTTCTTCTTCATTTTCACCGTGACGTCCTTGGTAGTAGCCGTTCTATGTATCCTATGAAGAGACGCCTTCTCATCAATGTAGATAAAGAGCAGATAACTTTGCTATAGGCACCTCCCCTCTTTACTAAACATACTTTTCAGAAATACCACTTCATTCAATTCTTCTAATATCTAAGGACGTCCTTGACATCCTTAATGCAGCTGAGAATATTGACGTAATGTAAGCGTTCAGAAAGCTCATTTTCGGCGAACTTTACGTAAAACGATGAAATTCTTGTTATTTTTTTCAAAAATAGAAGAAAATAATAAACCTTAGGTTTATTTCAAGTATCCCCGCAAGTATCTATAATATATGAAATTTTGTTACAATCGGTTTAGCGGTTCGGGCGCAGCGTCACAGACAGACAGTTACTTTCGCAATGTACAATATTAGTATGGATACTTCAGGTTTTCACTTTTTTTATTTTCCACATTTACCTGAGCTTCTTAGTACACTACGTTAAAAGGTTAGATTTTCGGGAAAAGGAGATAGTAATCGAGAAAGATATATTTGTTCAGATTAGAAATTATTTATTTGGATAAGAATTAATATAAAGGTATGGATGATGAGACTGTAAAAAATATTAAAACTGTAAAAAATAGTTGTATTGTCAAAACTACAGTAGTAAAACATAATTATGATATCGCGAAGTTTTTTTTATATATCTAAAAATGATAAAATGATCGGATATGTTCTTTAATTTTGTAGAACATTTTTTTGTTCCATCTTCAAAGAGGAACTTAGTGTTAAGACATTCCATTATCCATTGTCCGCTGACTTCTGGAGGCGTTGCGGTTTGAGTGGTGGAACTGAACCCTTCTCTTTGCCTGGGAATGGGAATTGGACTCACAAATAATATTCTTAAATTATTATCTTTTAAGTTTTCCTAAACAGAATAAATAGGCTTTGAAGTGGCATTGTTTTTTAAAAAACAATACCACTTATCATTTAACTTAAGTTTAATTTCTGTATCAGCAAATTAAAAATATAACAAATTAAAAATATATCAAATATACAATGTAAAAAATTGTTAACGTCATCAGTTCAATTATTAAAAAAATGCCAATTTCAATTTAAAGCAAGCAAGAAATTTGATACTGTCTTCTATTAGTATAGGGTAAGCCTAACTGAATACTATTTTAGTACATTTCTACCGATACGCCGTGCCGGTCATCCTATATATTATACAAACAACACCAGGGAGAGTCACCTACTAGGTATTTAATTTTAAAATTTTGTTTCTTATTTTATTTTTTTGTATTTTATAACGGAAAAATTATTGTGTTAATTCATTCTCTTTTAATTTTTTAAAAATTTATTAAATATGTCGATGTTTGGACGCAGAATTATCGTTACGTTCATCTTTTGAATAATTAATTAATTAAATTAAATTATAATACATTTTTATCTTTTTAACTTATATAATAAGAAGTCATAAATTATTTAATTTCATTTAGCTTTACGCTGTATCCTTTCAGCACCATTTTCGAGGTATTGTGTGTTGACTGCCGCTAAATCCCGGGCTTTTCTTGTCACCAACGCGAGAAAATGAAATTAATTCATTCCCGCGAGTAGGAATCGAATATAAAACTACCGCGTTTATAGTCAAAATTTGTCTGTCGCGACAACGACCTTTACCAATAAGTTTAATATGAATAGAAATTTTTCAATACATTTTCATTTAGTTATAAGATGTTACATTAAAAATATTTTGTTTAAAATTCTGTTCATGAGTTCATAAAATCGATTCGTTGTTATTAAATTACGGTACTTTAATACTTATAATAATTATTGAAATAATAGTAATTGTTAAAATATGTCCTGTTCTGTTGTTGGATTCTGGCGTTCCAATATTTATAGTTACATTTAAGTTTTTAAATCTAGATTGTCAAGACACTCCCCGTTTCCCATTTTTCGCCGATTTCTAGAGGCATAGCATTTGAATGGCAGAACTCATCGCCGCTGGCCTCAACACCAGAGCGAAGAAATAAAAATATTAAATATTTCATTTCCTCGAGTGGG
>JAKRZM010000259.1:408588-418946 GCA_036379175.1 Heliconius cydno galanthus
AGTTCAAGCGGGCGTAGCCTCGTTCGGGTCCACTAGTTATAAATAAATGTGTTAGTCAAAGAAAACAAAACACAGTAGGTTTTGAAATGGTAATTTCGGTACTCCGATTTCCTTATCTGCCTTAGCCACAAGCCGCACATGTCAAAGCTTTTCGCTTTCCCGGCGTATGTACACTCAGTTCTATCAGTTTCAATTAATTAGGCGGCTGTATAGCTGTAACATCCATGTAGGGTATCTATATGTTTTTTTTTCGACTTCACTCTGTATCCCGCACACATACATCAGGGTAGGCAGAGGGAACCTAGTGTTAAGACACTACGTTCCCCACTTTTCGCCGAGTTCTGGAGGCATTGCGTGTTGAGCGGCGGCACTCAACGCCGCGAAACCAGATCTTAGAAATGGAAATATACATTTAAGTCTGGTATCTATATTATATGTATGGGACTGAATTTTAATTTCTTATTTTAATATATTATCTTAAAACAATTGTAGAGGCCAGTCGTTTCTCTGGTATCGCCGTAAACCGCGGCGGTAAAGTTTCACCACTCAACACGTAATAAAACTTCGGCAGAAAGGGGGGAAATAGAGTCTCTTAACACTATGTTAGTTGGTATATGAGGGATACTGGATGAAGCTAAAAAAAACAAAATTTTAAAATAATTTTAATTTTCTAGTAGGTAGAATACCTATTAGAACTTTATAAAATGTTTAAGAAAATTCATTCGGTTTTGTTAACTCATACGCAATGCATCGAAAATAGGCTGCTGGTCCAAAAGTCTGACTGACAGATATACTTAATAATGGTATTGCCACCGCGTAGTAAGCTATTTCATTATTTGCAAAGTTAGGCATAAATATAAGAAAATACGTATAAAAAAACCTTTTATAAAATTTTAAAATTGTTTAAAAAAAGAATTATCATCATATGCCTTTCTCTCATAACAAAAATATAAAAAAAATACTATTTATATACTAATACGTTAAAAATATACTTAGACTATTACAACAGGGATGCCATTCATTATTTAATCGCGTTACCTTATCTTACGAATCCTGTATGATTATATATCCTCTAATTTTGTTTAGCACAGATCAGGTGATCAACATGTAGAGGGAACCTGGGAACATAGTGTTCAGAGTTCACACGCTCTGTTCCCATTAGGACACTTCCCTTCCCCATTTTCCGCTGAATATTGGAGGCGTTGTAATGAAAATATTCAATATTTCATTTTCTCGAGTGGGAATCGAACATATTCTGTCGAGTTTAGCGTCGCACGCTTGTGCCTGTACCACGCGATAGATGCGTAGATGGGTTAATACTTTACTGTCAATAATATTGATAGTGGGTTCAATTCTTGCTGTGAGATATTCATATTTTAAAATAATTTTTTGGCATACCTACATATGTGTACTTACAAACCTATTGTATGAACAACGTACGGTGGAACTGTAGGTTCAACTATAGTCTCGTACGCAAAAAAATATGCTAAGAATTGATTTGTCAAAATCCTTTTTTTTATCTAATTAATGGGTGTTTAGATAAAACAAAAACCCATTAATAGGTCTTCTTAAAACCCTTTCGGCGTCGTCAATGTTTCTATACTCTACATTCTAGCTAATCGTAATTTGATGTAGCAATTGCCGAAAGTACTGTCGGCTGTTACTATGTACCTAATTAAAGTATTAATGTTTGTTACTTAATAATTAAACATTTTTTAAAATAATTGTGTTCAAGATTCTATGTTATATATTTTTTTATAAATCTCAGAAACACTTTTTATCATTTTACATTATTTATATGACAAAGCGATTACGTAAAACGCATATAAAAACACATGAGCAAATTTCTATTTTCTTTTTTGATTTTCTTAATATTAGTCAGTAAATTGTAAATAAGTATACCAAGAAACACGAATTTTATTTGTTCTCCTTTAACCCTAGATAGATAACCATATTACACTGCACACTAAAGATAACCATACGTCGATTCAACGTGCGAATGTTTGAGTGAGCATATTTTGGATTATGTATATCTTAGGTTTATGAATATGACATTATATCTTAATGTATGTAATTGTGTTCTGAATAAATAAAAAACATTAGAGTTTATTTATATTTTTAATAAAAAAAATTAAAAAAGAACAAAAGGAGGTACTTCTTACTTTATAAAACTTGAACATTTAGGAATCTCTCCGTCAGTTTTATATATAAACAGTTATATATAATTAGTTATATAGTATTAGTTTTTATATATAACAGTTTTATACATAAACTTTTTAAAATTATTTTTTTATAAACTATATAATATTAGAAACCTAATTAAATATATTTTTTTATTAATTTTCGTCTTAAAGACACTTAGGTCAGGCGCTGGACTTGTGCTTTCCACAAATGGGATTTTTACAGTTCCCGCACATAGTCTTTGTCATCCTTCTAATTTTTGATGGACAAAAGGCACAATATTTTCTTTTCTTTAGCTCAGATAAACCTTCGAGTTCTGTGGTTCGAGGTAGCTTTTACATCAGGGTTTTCAATCTTCAGCTGGATATTTGCGTTGGTCCATTTTGTTATCTCCTCAATTACAATGTCATCAGTAATAACTGTACTGAAACATTCTAAAAGCTCATAAGGGCATTTATTCGTCCGAGTGGGACCCTTTGATGTCCGTATAATATTAGCAGATGATATTCTTCCACGAGTTCGTCGATTCGACGTAGGTTATCTATCTAGGGTTAAATATGCCAACATTCCAATGCAAAGGATCTATAGATCTTGATCTAGATATATAATATATGAATGAGAACGGCATCTTCATATCGATCTGAGATTTGAAAGGGGTTAATAAATACGGCTATTTTAACTAAACTAAGATAGTGCCACAAGAACTTAGCAAGCTACATAAATATCTAAAGCTTTTCAAATTTAAAATATAAAAGTCATCCTTTTATATTCTGCATATTATAAATATTGTACTAATATGAGAATTTAAAGTAAACAGGTATATTGACATATTAGACATACAAAATGAGAATGCGTCGACTGTCTCTCCGGCTAAGCGTAAAGCTATCGCTCGAGGCTTGCAATATTAAAATAAATGCATCTTATGAATTTTGAGTGTTCTTCAAAGGATTCAAAAGATATTGAAAATTGGTTCACGTTATATTATAATACTTATACATTTAAATTAGAACTTATTTATATTAAAGGTAAGATTTTCTTATATTTTATTTATAAAATTTTATATTGTGGTACTAAAGTTATAACAAAATAATAAATTTTTCCCATAACAATAGAGCAGAATGAACTCTTGCATTTTAATCGACATCCGCTCGATCGTCGAACAAATTCTCTATTTGTTTTTAAAGTTTAATACTGTAATAGTGGAAGCAAAGCGCCAATCAATATCTGTTTGCAATACTAGCAATGAACACAACGACCTTTCGGTAAAAAACTGTAGGCGTAGAAAACGAACATATCAAAGATTTTTTACGAGATATTTAATTATTTTCCTAACTTTCATAATTTTCATTTTTTTCCAGCTTCATGCTGCATCCTGCACATGGCAGAGTACGCAGAGGGAATTTGGGATCCTAGCGTTAAAACACTCTGTTCCAACTAAGACATTTCCGTTCACCGTTTTCCGCCGAATTCTGGAAGTACGTTTCTCACTCTCCGCATATATAATTGTTTAGCGAATTCATGTATTACTTAATCCCAACTTAGTTTTTCAATTTTGAGGTATTACATCTATGTTCATAATAAATTTTCAAATGCTATACGCTTGAAAAATATTACCTCGTCACTATAAAATTCCACATGCAAATTATGTTTACATAAAGAGAAATAGTCTACCTTTAAAATATTAATATATGGTACATTTCCAGTATAATAATATATACATGAATGCTTTAGGTTCCCTCTGGTAACATATATATGTTAAATGTAATCAAAAGAGTTTTGTAATAAAAAGTTTATGCAGGTAACGCCGCCATAGCACCTATAAATAATCTTTCATACCCTTATTGGCGTGTAAAGTGCAGGATTCCTTTTCCTAGTTAATCCTTATAGCAGAATGACACGTACTATTTTTTAAATAGAGCATGTAGTAATTGATTATTGACATCAATACCCTGCATGGGGGTGCCATCCAGGGTATAAAAGCCATCGCATCCTTGCACTGTTGTAACGCGTCTTTCTCTGAGGTAAGATGTCCCATACAAGCCTCCCTGTATTATACCATAAAAGAGATTGATTCATAATATTTCCCGTATATTAAAATTCTATTTTAAATATAAGTTTGTCGTCGTGGATTGGGGTTGTTGGGTTGTGGGTTCGATCCCCACTCGAGGAAGTGAAATATTTATTTTCGTTTATATTTCCATTTCTTAGCTCTGGTGTCGAGGCAAAGCGCGGCGTTGAGTTCCGCCAGTCAACACGCAATGCCTCCGGAATTCGGCGGAAAGTGAACGTAGTGACTTAACACTAGATCTCTGCCTGTGCCTACCCTGTTGTGTGCGGGATACAGCGTGAAGCTTTGTTAAATCTCAATTTATACTCTATTCCTTATAGTGTGTGCTTTATATAAAAAAGTGTATTTTTTGGTGAACGCTATTGTTATAGTGAGATTTAAATTTGTTATAGAAATTGCTAAACTATTTCGGCAGGTGCTAAATAATTAAAACATCGATCGTTCTTTTCTGTTAGAGTTTTGTTCGAAATATTCTATATACATATATTTCATATTGTCAGACAACTTTGCGTCTGACAACATGACGGGCCGTGTATTTGTTTTATCATTGCACCGGATGAATTCATTATGGCTGTAGTTTTATGTCAAAAAACTAGCCAAGTGCGAGTCGGAATAGTGTACTCGTACTTTTTTTTTAAAAAATGACATATATATTTTTTTCTTATATTACTGTTTCTTAATATTTATAGCGTCGTATATATAGCGGTGACAAGCGGCAACTATCACGATTCGTGAGATACAGCCTGGTGACAGACGGATAGACAGACATACAAAGGAATGTAATAGGGTCCCGTTTTAATTTAGATATTTACTCTAAAAATATTTTTTGCTACTAATTGAAAAATTATAAGCTTTTGTCGTAAAGTACAAGTTTCTAAAAGTAAGGTAAATTAAAAATATCTTTAAGTACTGTAGGTTACAAAAAAAATACTTGTTTTTAGATAACATGCCTTTGGAAATGTGCCTTTTTCTTTTCAAAGCGTGGAATAATATTTTAAAAATGTTAAAGTATAACTACTTTACTGCCCTGCTGTATGCGGGATACAGCGTGTAACTGATATATTTTTTTTACATTACATATATATATATTTTTAATTTTCCGTCTTTGAATTGAACAAAGTACGGGCTGCTCCACCACTCAACACGAAATGCCTCGAATTGTTAGTACTAAAAAAAAAACGGTATAAAATACCAATTTAGTATTTACATTTTTATCATTATCACGTAGAGCGTCAAGAGACAGACCACCATTGTCTCGATCTGCATTTTAAATTTAAAATTTTCTGTTTTAGCACAAGAAATATTTTCTGCAATCCGCACTGACAAATATAATTTTAATAACTTTAGCTGTTTTGCTCTGAGGTCCACTCCCACTAGCATCTATTCAATCTTTATTTAAATATTTAATTACCTAAATTTTTAATGTCACATATTTATTTATTTATCAAATTACATACATATAACACAATACATGAGTCACATATCGCTGACGTCGGTTAAAATAATTAACAACCTATGAGGCAATTGCTACCTGAGGCCCGTGAGGTCTATTTGACCCCTTCTAGTTGCGGGCTACGGAAGAAACGAACGTCTTCACTAGCTTTACCATTAGCTATGACGTCACGAAATTGTTATTTTATTGCATTGCTGAAACTGTAGTTTTCAATTGTCTTTATAATGATAATATTATTAGACCACGGAAGTGATACAGATTTGTAAATAATTAGTTGTGTAGTTCAAGCGGGCGAAGCCGCAGCGGGACGCTGGTTATTGATATATGTAAAATCATATCAATATTCTTTTAGCTTCATGCTATATTCGAGCGAAGAAATGGAAATATTAAATATTCCAGTACCTCAAATGGGAATCAAACCCACAATCTGTCGTGATATAGTCACATGCTTGTGCCCGAGAGCGCCACAACTGGCCTCGATCAGTTAGATGAGACATATATGTCCAGTTTTAGTAAACATTTTACTTTACACACTCTATTGTACTAACTTGCATTTAGTAGCGACAGCGCTTGTGAAATTCGTCTAGTGATTTGCATATTTCAAAAATACGGCCCATTCAATATAACAATGCCGTGTTTTACAACCTTAGCTATTTGTTTTCCTAAAAATAGCACTTTTCCGAGATTAAAATGCATGCATTTGCCAACGTTATATCTCATTTTTTAGTTTAGCTCTATGAAATTCTTGAAGATGCACTCTTAATGTCACTAGAAAAAGTAATTTAATTAAGCGTGTGTTTCTGTAATTAAATGAAGTGCTTGATTAAAATAATAAAGAAAATATAAATGAAATAAAAATGACAATTTATAACATCATTAAGTTTAGAATAAAAAACAAGCTATATACCAAAGTTGAATGAAAGATTAAGTTAAAAAAAGCTAATGTTCTAAGGATTAAGCTTCAGATAGCCGCTGTTTTATAGACCAAGCTTTCATTTATAAACTTTTTATTGAAGCGAATTGCGGTCTTACTAACTCCACGCTAACAGGACAAATGAGATTCTATTACAGTGACTTTTTCATACTGAAAAATAAGTAATTTTCTAGAAGACTTTTCTTTTATTGCTTATAACAGGCCAGCCGTGGCGCAGGGGCACAAGTGTGTGACTGTTAACGCGACTCTATGTGAGGCAAAGCGCGGCGTTAAGTTCCACCACTCAACACACAATGCTCAAATGGGGAACGGAATGTCTTAACACTAAGTTCCCTATGCCTATCCTGCCATGTGCGATTTATATTATACTTTTTGTCCATTAAAAGAATTAAAACTAGTAAAATGTTTACCTACTTAAGGTTGAAAAACATGGCTCTATTTATTTTATATTCTATTTTCTACTAAAAGTTTATTTTGCGACGCAAAGCACTGATTTTAAACGCATTAGAGAAAACTTTTAAATCTACACAAGCTTGTTATTTTTCAAGGGAAGTTGGGATAAGTAGCTTATGACTGTAACGCACAGTTTTCAATAAGTGCTCTTATAAATAAAAATATAAACATATTGCATATATTTATCCTTTAGTCAACTTAAAGTAAAACATACACACATTTGAAGTTGAACATTCAAATAGAATATTTTTAAGATTTTTTTACTTTTTAGAAAAACTCGCAAACGAATAAGTAAAAAGTTTCATATATTATACTGTTCTATAACTGACGCTAATGTATAGGAAGGAATTGCAGCTTTATACACTAATATTGAGATCCGAAACGATCCGAAAAGAAAATACAGAAGGATTTTTCTACTTTTGGCACAATAGCCTATCAACGTTTAATTTAAATATCTCGAATACGAAATTGACAAAACAAATAACATAAAAATAATTATTAAAATTTCAGAAGCACAATGAAAATCCTAATATATTTGATAACTGTAATAATTCTCGTCGGGGCGATGTCGGAGGAGAGGCCGCGAGTCTACTGCGGGCGGGCGCTAGCTGAAGCAAGAATATGGTACTGTTTCGGACCGGAAATGGCGACGTACGCCAAGAGAGGCTTTCACGGTGGTAAGTTGAACGCGGACATGTTATTATAACATTTCCATATATAATAGGCACTTTTAGATCATAATATCTGGAAACTTGAAAGTGTGAAATCTTGAAAGTATCAGTTAAATGTTTTCAACTTTATGTAACTTGGTAACTTTTGTAGAAATACGAGTAGTTTGTGGGCTTTCGTGGCGCATTAATACAGTGTCTTATTTTAAACACGATGCTTATGAATTATTAGAATACTGATTTACACTCAACAGAAGGATTAAATTTTAAATGTCTGAATTCTCCGGATCTGGTGAGAGAAAAGAAATAATAAATGGACAAAAAAAAAATGTTCTATATGTCTTATACATACAATACTTGCGTAATAGGTGGAAATTGCTTGATATATGTTTTTTTAACTTCACACTGTCTTCCGTATATAGCAGTTATGCAGGAAAATTAGTGTTTAAGCACTCCTTTCATCTGTTTGAACCACTGCCGAATTTTCCGTGATGCGTGATGAAGTTTATTGTTACCAAAGCCAAGAAATAAAAATAAGTCATTCTCCCGGGTAAGGATCGATGTATTTCTAGGGAGTGCCCTAGAAATACAAGGCAAACAAAGTGGGCGAATAAAGAATAGGATGTAATACCGACACTTTGTACTGAGCTCCTTACATCGTTATTTAATGTAAATATATCGAAATAATGTGTATTTTGTGTGTAACAAAATCAATAAAGTCGTCTTTTTTTTTCAATTGAATTTCTAATTTACAATTGCTGTTTTCAATTTTAACTGAATTCACCAAGGACCTAAAATACCTAAGTGAATTATTGTCGAAAAGAACAAAATAGAGGGAAGTGAAATATTTTCATTTTTGAAAGGCCGTTTTGACATGGTTTTAGACAGATAGGATAGGTATCAGATCAGATTTGTTTTGTAGAAAAAATGAAAAGCGGAGTGACTTGGCACTAGGCTTTCTCTGCTTTCCATAAATTGTGCGTTATTCAACGTGAAGTTATTTGTAATACAAAAAGCAAAATATTTTACTAAGTAGATATTAAAAACAACTAAAGTATAAATTTAAAAACTTCTCGTAAAAATGTAAAAGTACCAATACCATTTTAAACTTGAAATTTGTAAATTGACTTCCTTATAAAGTGATGGTTTTCAGTAAGAAAGTAAGGGAAGTATGTAATATAAATTGTATTTACTTCCAAAACTTTACAAAGGTGGATATTACCTCAATAGGAAATCTCTTTTTTAGAGTTCCGTACAGCGTATTTATAGATATTTCTTTGAAAAAAATCATAACAAACTCATATTAGTAGTTCATTTCATACAAAATGACTGCGAACTTAAGTTTGTCAATTTTACTCGCCGCTTAATCAAACCTATAGGATATTTCCCATAGACCTACAATAATGAAATTTGCTAACAAGTTAGAATTTACAGTATAAATAAAGAAAAATTCTGGAAAATGGAAATTTATTTTTATATAAAAGATTAGTGGCCTCTGCACGGCCTCGCCAGCTTGAACTATACAAATATTTCAAGGTAAATTCTGGAATAAAGTAGCCTGTATATTGCCCAGCCTGTTGGTGATACGGTACGACCCCTCATTGATTCACGCTTGACCGTTTTTTTTATAGCATTATAAAAAAAGGATAGATTAGAATTGACAAAAGATAGGCACATTAGATTTGTAAGATATTTTCCATTTTTGATAAACAATTTGAATTTTTCTTTTTCTGTTTATAGCTTATACTTTTTAGTTAAAAATATAAATATATTTTGATCCCTTTTATTTACATTTACATCCGGTATGTTTTGTTCTAATGAAATGATTTTAATTATTTCCAGCAA
Organism: Heliconius cydno galanthus; assembly: GCA_036379175.1. Classification (NCBI taxonomy): domain Eukaryota; kingdom Metazoa; phylum Arthropoda; class Insecta; order Lepidoptera; family Nymphalidae; genus Heliconius; species Heliconius cydno. The sequence goes on from JAKRZM010000259.1 coordinate 418,191, forward strand.
AGGCTCTTCGCAAGAAGTCAGTTTGGCCGTGGATGTCTAACCGTGTTCCCAAGAGGGATAATGGCCTCGTGGACGAATGTTGCCAGAGGCCCTGCTATATTCACCAGTTGATGGCCTACTGTTAAATACAATAAATACAAATAATTGAGAAAACTAATATTTTGTTTTTTTTTTTTTTTTCAAATATTAATTTTCAAAGTAAGGCAATTAGATGCGGAAGTAAATGTTTATATTTAATGATGGTCGTGGGTATTTGGTATAATGGTAGTGGGTGATAATTCAGATGATAATGAGAATAGAAAGTTATTTTCTCCCCTTATATGGTATTTTTTATAAACAATCACCAATGAACACAAATAAAATGATATAATTATTATCAGTATAATTCTGTGGTTGTCCAAAATTCCTGTAAATCGTTAAAAAATGTAATTTTCCAGTTAAATTCCACATGGAATTTTGAAATTTTTGGAATTCTTCTAACTCGATATATTCATAACAAAAATAAAAGCAATTACCAACATATTTTCCGTTTTTAAAAAAAGCTGTAATATTCGATATGCATCGTAAAAATATTGGTACCCGTTGATACGAAAATAATATTTTTTTTATTGAAGTTAGTGTTCAACTAAGTGTATATTTTTTGGCAATTTAAAATGTTATCTAAACTATTTTACTAATCCTTTTTTTTGCCATTGTGCAGCGGCACAAGGGTGTGGCTGTAACGCGACGGTTGTGGGTTCGATCCCCACTCGAGGA
>JAKRZM010000259.1:419399-430473 GCA_036379175.1 Heliconius cydno galanthus
CTACAATAATGAAATTTGGTAACAAGTTAGAATTTACAGTATAAATAAAGAAAAATTCTGGAAAATGGAAATTTATTTTTATATAAAAGATTAGTAGCCTCCGCACGGCCTCGCCCGCTTGAACTATACAAATATTTCAAGGTAAATTCTCGAATAAAGTAGCCTGTATATTGCCCAGCCTGTTGGTGATACGGTACGACCCCTCATTGATTCACGCTTGACCGTTTTTTTTATAGCATTATAAAAAAAGGATAGACTAGAATTGACAAAAGATAGGCAAACTAGATTTGTAAGATATATTCCATTTATGATAAACAATTTGAATTTTTCTTTTTCTGGTTATAGCTTATACTTTTTAGTTAAAAATATACATATATTTTGATCCCAATTATATTACACCCGGTATGTTTTGTTCTAATGAAATGATTTTAATTATTTCCAGCAAAGGCTCTTCGCAAGAAGTCAGTTTGGCCGTGGATGTCTAACCGTGTTCCCAAGAGGGATAATGGCCTCGTGGACGAATGTTGCCAGAGGCCCTGCTATATTCACCAGTTGATGGCCTACTGTTAAATACAATAAATACAAATAATTGAGAAAAGTAATATTTTGTTTTTTTTTTTAATTTCAATTATTAATTTTCAAAGTAAGGCAATTGGATACGGAAGTAAATGTTTATAGTTATTGATGGTGGCGGGTATTTGGTATAATGGTAGTGGGTGATAATTCAGATGATAATGAGTCTAAAAAGCTGTTTTTTCTCTTATATGGTATTTTTTATAAACAATTATCACCAACGAACACAAATAAAATGATATAATTAATATCAGTATAATTCTGTGGTTGTACAAAATTCCTGTAAATCGTTAAAAAATGTAATTTTCCAGTTAAATTCCACATGGAATTCTGAAATTTATGGAATTCTTCTAACTCGATATATTCGATAACAAAAATAAAAGCAATTACCAACATATTTTCCGTTTTTAAAAAAAGCTGTAATATTCGATATGCATCGCAAAAATTTTGGTACCCGTTAATACGAAAATAATATTTTTTTATTGAAGTTAGTGTTCAAATAAGTGTATATTTTTTGGCAATTTGAAAAGTTATATAAACTATTTTACGAATCCCTTTTTTTTGCCAGTATATTTATTGTAGGGACATAAGCGCTTTTTATGTTCCACTTCTAGTAAGACAAATTTAGATTGAGTTCTGCACTCAATTCACAATGTCATGAATTCAAGCAGGAAACGGAGAGCGGAGTGTTCTAATGGTCCACTTTCTCTGCCTGACCCGATACATCCAAATATCACGTTTCATCTCATCATAAATCGTGGAGCTGTAATAAAAGAGAAATATTGACTTATTGGCGTACTTACATTTCTTAGAATATATACTTTTATATAAGTAACATATAAAACTAGTGTAAACAGCCATATGCTTGTAAACTTTCGTTTCACTTTATATACGACTAGCGGACGCGCGCAGCTTCGCTTGCCTATTTAAGGGTGAATTCTAATAATCCATGAAACATGTGTTCAATGAAATATTTTTAAGTCTAAATTTCAAATTTTATAAAAATCGGTGGCAATTTAAAGATTTTTCCATACAAACTTTCAACCCCTTATTTGCACCCTTAGGGGGTGAATTCTAGAAAACCATGAAACATGTGTTTAATTATATACGTTTAAGAGTCTGAATTTCAAATTTTATAAAAATTGGTGACGATTTAAAAAAAACCTATACAAACTTTCAACCCCTTATTTGCACCCTTAGGGGGAGAATTCTAGAAAACGATGAAACACGTGTTCAATTAAATACTTTTAAAAATCTAAATTTCAAATTTTATAAAAATCGGTGCCGATTTAAATTTTTTTCCATACAAACTTTGAACCCCTATTTCACCCCTTTAGGGTTAAAATTTTTCAAAATCCCTTCTTAGTGGATGTCCAGATTACGAAAGTAAACTTTTGTCCAAATTTAACGTTTCTACCATCAGCGGTTAAGGCTGTGCGTGCGTATTACCTCAGTCAGTGAGGACAAGTCCTTTTATATATATAGATTATCGTCGTTACTTCTAACTTCTCGAGGGTCGTTATGAAAGAAAATTGCGTTGCTAGAATTTTAAAGATTCCACAGAAAGCTCATTTGTCACAGTTACAAGCAATACTAATTAGTCTTGTTCAATAAGTATTGCATGTCGTTTTTCTTTCGTTTTTAATTACTGTATTATTAGTAGATGCTTCTAAATAAGTAAAGATTACGAGAAAAATTGTACAAATACATTAAAATGTTTACTGTAAGTTGAATAAAGTATATGAAAGAATAAATAAATATAAGGCCGATTGTAAACGCGACGGGTGTGGGTTCGATTACCACTCGGCGTAATGAGCTATTTAATTCTCTCTCCAAGAGAATGTAAGTATAAACGAGCCGTTGAAGTCCGTGACTCAACATCGAAAGTGGAACACGAAGTACTCTTTTATCAAATAGTTTTTGCGTATCCCAAGAACTGCACGAGTTCAATAATTTGTAAAAAAAACAAATAGCGTTTTTATCTTCAAGTTTTATCCCTAGGCCAGAGAAAGCGGAGCGAATAACACTACGGTATCTAAATACCTCTTTACCTCTGCCACTGTCATCAACCTCTTTATTAAAGCCCTCCTGAAGGTGTTCATGCTTTTTACGTAATCTTCCTACTTAGTTATCTCTTGATTGCGAAACGACACATTCATAGAGAAATATAAATTTCTTTATTTTAAAATTTTAAGAAAAAAATATGTGAAATTGTTATACGATTTAAACGCATTTGTAAGAAGGTCAGTTTAAAAATAAATACAAAATATTATGAAGAAAAATCTATATGTCTAATAGGCAGCCACTCATTATTAATAGTATTTGAGATGGAAACAAGTTGGGGACTCATAGTAATGTTAACTCGGAGATATCATTTCAGGAAGCAAGAGAATTTGCAATCACGAACGATCTAATTTATATACCCTCGTTATAGCTTCATTTAATAACAACATTTTCGATCCAATGGAGAATGAAATCTGATATTCTGGATTGTGAGTGCAAACGAGGTGGATCGACTGTAAATTGGGATTCTGTAATTGCAGTTTACTTTTTAGTTTTAATAATAAAAAATCGAATATTGTTGTTCGTAACAATTTGTACAATAGAAGTAGAACACAATCGCATCGCACGCACATTTCTTCGCAATGCTCTATATATATATACATTTTTTTAGCTTCACGCGGTATCCCGCACACAGCAGGATAGGCAGAGGGAACCTAGTGTTAAGACACTCCGTTCCCCACTTTCTGCCAAATTCTGGAGGCATTGCGCGTTGAGTGGCAGAACTCGCGCTTTGCCTAGTCACCAGAGCGAAGAAATGGAAATATATCTACTATGTTACCTCTGCCTACTAAAGAAATGAAGCAGATTTACATTAAAGACCCAATAAGCTGTGAAAGAGTTGACACTTTGGGTCTGCGTAGAGACGTCTCCTCGCTGTGCGTTCTCTATCGCATTTATCATGGTGAGTGTTCTGAGGAACTGTTTGACCTGTTACCTGCCGCCGTATTTTCTATCCGCACAGCACGTCACAAACTTAAATATGACTCACACCACCTGGATACGTGGCACTCCACTACTGTGCGGTTTCGTAAAAATTTCCTTCCACGCGCCACCGAACTGTGGAATGGCCTACATGAATGGCCGCGACAGTGTTTCCAGGTCGGTACGATATGGGTACCTTCAAAAAGTGCGTCTATCTCCACCTCAAAGGCAACGCACCTGTAGCTCCTCTGGTGCTGCACGGGGTCGTGGGCGGCGATGATCACTATCAGGTGACCCGAACGCTCGTTTGCCTTGTCCTTTTCACATAAAAAAAAAGAATAGTATATAATAAAAATGAACTATAAAGTAAAGTATATTATCTAGAAGTATTGATGTAATTGTAAAACCGTGTAGGTTAACAGTTGTTAAGAATCCAATGGCTGTACAGACAATGGTCCCACCATTGTCCACCACCACCACCCGCGGTGAGAAACTAAGATGTATTCGATAGTGTTTTTGTCTCTCAATATAAATATATTTAACAGATATAATGCGATTATTAAAATAGGCGTACGTTTTAATTAGCTGTATAAGCATCACTGACATCCGCATTCAATTAACATAATATCTGTTATTTTAACGTGAGAATGACGAATATGATAATTATGTAAATAAATTATTTTATATTTATTTATGAAAATTTTATAAAGAGATAAATATTGGCATCCTAGAAAATAATATAGATGTTACGCGTACAATTATTACTTTTTATTATAATTTGACAAACTGGACTAAACACCTGGGAAGAGAGTCATAAAGGAAATATATATCTTTCCATTAATATATTTTAAGCAAAATGACAACGTCAAACACATTCAATCAATAATAATACCTTGGTATACCACGTGAAGGCCGAAAAAGAAAAACAATCTAAATATTTGGACCTAGCCCATGAGATTACCGCCATGTGGGATGTCAATGCGACTATCATTGTGCCGATAGTGGTTTCGGTTAACGGTTTAATAGCGAAAAGCCTCGACCAACACCTTAAGAGGCTATCGCTTAGCTGTTGGATCAAGAACCGGATACGATCGGTCGTTAACCAGTCAATCAAAATTAACTGAAAAAAAAAAATATTTAACAACTATTAACTAAACACGTACTAGCTACTACATAAGTGCGAATTGCTTCTTCTATATAATTTGTCGGATTGTCAATATTTGATCTTGGCTACCAGTTTTAAAATTCCATTCAACGTGACACTGGCGAAGTGATTTTGTGCTCAACTGGCACGCTCGGAACGGATAATAGAAAGAACAGAACAGAACAGAACAGTTTTAAAATTGACAAGTCACACTACTAATGCTTAATTTAATTTTAGATTTTTGAATAATATTTTTTTAATATTTATCAATTATCTCTAGAAATGATAATATGATTACAATATTTTATTATAAAATTGTCATCGAAGTAAACAACGTCAACAAGTGAAGTCTTAATTAGTTCGATTCAAAGAAGTTCGAGAGGTACCGGATGTCCGCTCCTGCGATCGGAATCCTATTTAACCTTAAACCTTACCTTACGAGAAAAGATAATTAAAATTGTTATATGAACCGTATAAATAATTATAAATTGAAATAATTAACTGCGTTTAAGTATTTTTTTTAAAAGAAAAAAAAATGAATTCTTAAATAGCACTGGACCACTAGGCTCCAGATCCTTTGTTTTAGTTTACTCGAATTGTTTATTTTTATGGTTTTGAGTTTATATTCTAGTGTGATTGAGCCCACCCAATGTAGCTGGAGGGGAGCACTTTCCCGGCCAGGTCCTGGGGAAGCGTGGGAAGTAAAGGATATTTCTAGATTTGAAATTGTTTTACAGTGGTAGCCGGACGTCCGGTGCGATTGTCTTAGTAGTCATTAATTGTCTTTTTGTTTGATTATGAAATGAAAATTGTAATTGTGAGGATCCCTCACAGGATTTTTTTATAAGGATATTCAATTTTTTTAATTATAGGTGATAGACCAGGTGATAGACCAAGTCGTGACAGTTATGAGAAAAATATAAAAAAAAATCTTTGTCATGTATTTTTCATATTATATTGATTTTAAAAAATATCGGAAAAACCGACACCCTGTGATGGTTTTTCAAGTCCCAGGACTACAAATATTACTCTTTCTTCATTTTTTTTTCTGTAATGTAATCATGAGTAACCCTTCTGTGAATTACAGTTTAAGATTGAAACGTACCTGCATCAGTGTTCAATAAAATATCGTGTTTTTGCCAAATATTAAATTCAAAATATTTACTACACCACACTTTAACCGACTGTACTATAAAAAAAATGTACTACACTGTTTTTGCAAGTAACTTTAAAACTTGGCGCATTTAATCTGAATTCCGAAATGGTACGACACTTGCTGGATTACTTCTTTGTTGAAGAGAGAAAAATCGAAATACACGATAATCGGGATGACGTTCAGCTTTTTGGTATCTTTTCCGATACATTCTAGCTGCAGCATTTGCGTTACATAACCATTCTCCATGAATGAAATGCATATTGGCAATGTGTCAAAGACCGAGTATATGGCCTGCGAGAGCCCGGACTCGAGCACTGTCCTTATAAGTCCTGGGCCAGCCCCTAAGTCGGATAAGCGTTGCCTGGGCTAAGTGGCGGGAGGTCACTGGTGTGGTCTGTGATCGCAGGATACCGTCCAAACTCTTATCCGTCTTATAGAGATCGTGATCGATGACTCCAGACTCGTGCATGACGGATCCAAGGAACCTGAATTTTTCCAACTTAGGGGATGGCTGTATAAATTATTATAAATGCAATATATATTTACATAATGAGATAATCAAATATTTATGACATTTCTGCATTATTCTTTTATAGAGATAAAGAAATGAAATCAATTATTTATAATGAAAATAGAATACAATTTTATGAAATATTAAATTAAAATCCTAAAGTAAGGTGCCTGAGCTAATTTAATAAAAAAAAGACATTGAATAAATCCATTATTCTTAAAGTAATTTATTGTTATATAACATAGCCACATTCATAGTTGAAAAAGATAGTTTTTACAATTAGTGCCAATTAGGACCTGAGTTCGGAACGCTTTCCCTGTCATGTCGTAAGATTTACTTTATTATCACATTTTTACCGTGTTCTCTAAATTCGCGAGGATTTTCTGAAATGCATTCAGTGAATTCTCGCAAATTTAGAGATCCCAATTTGGCTTTTTATTTGTCTATTTTCAAATATAATTTCGCTTTAAAAATACGTGAATACGTATACGTAATACCTTATAACTGGGATATTTATTCATAAAATACAGGTATTACATATATATATTTATATATATATATATTATATATCTATATTTAAATTGTATTTTTTATTGAATTTATTATTCCCACCCCTTTTTCATTTCCTTTAGGTCCTATACGTTAAGGTAACCTGGAAGAGATCGCTGTTTTAGCGATAAGGTCGCCTGTTTTTCATTTCTTTTTGTATTTTATTTTTGGGTGTCAATAAAAAAATATATATTATTATTATTATTATTACTTATAATCTAAGGCAGACCCTGGTAATAGCCGGGATTAATGCCAGGAAGAAGAAGATTACTTATAATCTACCAAGATGAATTAGCCAACTCCAGCCAGTCCAGTCGGTTAGTCGGTTAGGTTAGTATAGCTAAATATATTAAAATCTATTCTTATTTAATTAATTTATCAAGTAGGTGCACTTACAGATTTTAATATGGTTTTCACAGTAATTATTATATTTCAAACGTTGATACAATATATTTTAAGCCATACCAAATTTTTGGCACTGTACTTATAAGACTTTATTTAAAAAACCTTCATGTCTCGTGATATTTCGTTAACTCAAAAAAATCTAATCAGACAAGACACTTCGCTCCCCACTTTCTGCCGAATATTTGGAAGCATTGCGAAAGGAGAAAATTAAAATATTAATAAATAATAATTCATTCCGTCGTTGAGTTCGGCCACTCAACACGCAGTGCCTCCAGAATGAGGCAGAAACTGGGAAACGGAGTGTCTTAACACTAGGTTCCCTCTGCCTGCTGTGTGCGGGATACATCGTGAAGCTGATTATAATTCATTCCCTTGAGTGGGGATCGCACCAACAACCGTCAGAATTCCCGATTCAGAATTCCCTATACAAACTGTCACAGAAATAGACACCTGGTGACCAGCAACACGGGTTTCGTGCCTACCACGTGCAACATCATCTTGTAGCCTCGGCCTCCCAAAGCCCGGGGACGCGGTAGAGGCCAGTAGGGCCAGCAGCGGACTGCGGGCTCGGCCTATCCGTTATGTACGGAATACACCTAGAGTGTTTTTTTTTTCTTTCAGTTCAATCCCGGAAAATGCAAAATCCAGCTAGCTTCTACTAGACCGGTTGTATTGTTCTTATTTCTTAGTTATACATAAACTTATATTTGCTTAAGGAATATTGAATTCTTATAACTGAAAAAAAAACTGGCAAATATTTTTGTTATTGTTAAATGTATTAACAATATTTTTTTGTTATTTTGTTATTCATCGCATATGGAAAGATCTTGGTGCAAGATATAATATATAAGACATTCCATTCTCTATGTGAACCCGCGCTCTTTAGAAACAGTCCAAGAGATGCAAGTTTGATTCTAGCTATGCTAAAAAATGTTATGATTTTTATAAAAATACTTTTTCATTCTCGGTGTAGAATAACAGTCTAAAAATGTTAAAAACCATTTTTCATTCATTTTAGTGACATGACATGTTGGGCATGTTGATTTGAAATGTTTTAAAGTCAATTTTTAGGGTTCCGTAACTCTAAAGAAAAACAGATTTCCTAAAGGATGATTCTGTTTGATCCAATACTCAGGTTCATACTTGAGAGCATAGAAAATATAATATAATATAATGTATATACAATAAAAAGATAAGGTTGTAAATGTAATTGAAATGTTGACCTGGGACGGTACCCTTGGTGAAACATCCGACTCACGCTTGACTGGATTTTTTATACCATACCACGAAATTCTATCAAATCCATACGCAGTTTAGTCGAGCAGGAAACAATTTTAAAAATTGAACGTAACTTTTCCATGTTACTCCCATCCTCTAAACCTGGACACACATTCAGAGGCTTAAAAAATATTGTTTTTGACATTTTTAAAGGCTTTCTGTTAACGATTTTTGAACTATTCAATCCGCTCGTAAACTAATAAATATCTATAAAACAATGAAAACTGTTAATAAAAAAAAAATTAAATCAGCTTCACGCTGTATCCCGCACACAGCAGAGTAGGCAGAGGGAACCTAGTGTTAGGACATTCCGTTTCCGACTTTCTGCCGAATTCTGGAGGCATTGCGTGTTCAGTGGCAGAACTTAACGCCGCGCTTTACCTCGACACCAGAGCGAAAAAATGAAAATATAAACGAAAATAAATATTTCATTTCCTCGACCGAACCCACAACCTTCGCGTTAAAGTCACACACTTGTGCTGCTGCGCCACTACGCATTTCTCTAATAATACCTTTTTCTTTTAATTCACGTATCTAATCTGTTAATAAATAATCTGAACAAAGTAGGTGGAGAAAGTAACATTAAAACTCTCCGTCCTCCACTTACCTTACAGAGATGTTGAGAGGCGGCACTTAACGCCGCGTCTTACATTAACTAACACCTTTTATTCCTCAAATTTTTAACGCTTTGTAAAAACGCAAGTATTTACGAGCAGGTATAATTATTCGTACTCGAGACTTTTTAGTTTAAAGTTAGAGCATCTAATTGTGCATAGAGAACTACATGAATGCATATATAATTAGGTAGACCGTTTTCTAGACAGACCCTTTAGAAACAATTAAAATACAATGAACAAAATTTTGCATATGCCGACTGAAAAGTGTTAAAACAATTTAAAAAATAGAAAATTAAATCAACTTCAGGCTGTATCCCGCATTAGCACGGTAGGCAGAGGGAACCTAGCGGTAAGATACTAGATTCCTAGAGTGGTGGGCTTAACGCCAGGCTTTTGTCTTAGTGCCATTCCCTCGAGTGGGATCGAACCCATAACCCATCGAAATGGAAGTGTTAAATCAAAATATATATATTATATACATGAAGTAGGTAATATTAATGTTATATGAAAATTACTTTTATGTATTATGTAGGTAAATAAATTTAAAACAAACGTAATTAAATACGATATGATAGTTGAATTGTTTTCATTTCCTCGCTCTGGCTACAAGACAAGACGCGGCGTTGTGTTCCACTCAACGCGTTATGTCCCGAACTTTTGGACGGGGCGGATAGTGGGGAAGGGAGTGTCTTAACACTAGGTTCCCTCTATCTACCTTGCTGTGCGATAAGATAATAAGTAAGAATTAGTGTCAGGAGAGAAAAAAAATAACAAAAAATAAGTAATTTATAATATTAAATCCCATACGATACAAACTAGTAAACAAACATAAAAAATATTCCAATAGTAAAAGATTGACAAATACATATTGTACAACATTATTGCAGGCGTTGCGTTATTTAAGAGGATGTATCTAACGAGCACACAATAAAGAAATCTTTATGTGAAATCACCTAATACTGGAACCCTGAGCCCCGCTAGAGAATAGTAATATCTTGGTTATCGAATATCTCCAGTAGTATATGAAAAAATATTCGATAATTTATTATGAATAAATAAACAGAGGCTGAGGCGTGAGGCTGGTCGTGGGTTCGATCCCCCCTCGAGAAAATGAAATATTTAATATTTTCTTCCCTTTGGTGCATCTGGTGGAGGCGAAGGCTTTTTTGGCAAGCTCGCCTAAACAATCAGTGTTTGTTATATTTCAATTGGTTTATTAGTAAAAAAAATTATACCATTTGACAGAATGTTAATCGACAAAATTGCATAAATATCTGATTTAATTAATTGGATGAAACTCTACTTTGCAATATAAGTATAGATATTGTTTTCAAAATGATATTATTATTAGAAAATGAAAGTAATGTATTTTGGTAAATTAATATTATGTAGTTCAAGCCTGCGAAGCGAAGTAAAATCTTGGAATTAGGTTTTCCAATAATGAAGAAGTCATCGTGGCGCAGCTTCACAAGGCCAAGAGTGTGACTGTAACGCGACGGTTGTGGATTCGATCCCCACTCGAGGAAGTGAAATATTTATTTACGTTTATATTTCCATTTCTTCGCTCTAGTGTCGAGGCAAAGCGTGGCGTTAAGTACTGCCACTCAAAACGCAATGCCTCCACAATTCGGCAGAAAGTAGTGTACGGAGTGTCTCAACACTAAATTCCCTCTGCCTACCTTGTAGTGTGCGGAATATAGCGTGAAGCTGATTTTTTTTTAATAATTATATTATTTAGTAAACGTTTAATAGTATCTAATCAGAGTTTAAGCTATTTACCTTCGTATACACTTTCAACGAGCACATTGCACATATATATATATATATATATAATATATATATATATATTTACCAGA
>JAKRZM010000259.1:430729-453280 GCA_036379175.1 Heliconius cydno galanthus
ATCCTCTAAACCTGGACACACATTCAGAGGCTTAAAAAATATTGTTTTTGACATTTTTAAAGGCTTTCTGTTAACGATTTTTGAACTATTCAATCCGCTCGTAAACTAATAAATATCTATAAAACAATGAAAACTGTTAATAAAAAAAAAATTAAATCATCTTCACGCTGTATCCCGCACACAGCAGAGTAGGCAGAGGGAACCTAGTGTTAGGACATTCCGTTTCCGACTTTTTGCCGAATTCTGGAGGCATTGCGTGTTCAGTGGCAGAACTTAACGCCGCGCTTTACCTCGACACCAGAGCGAAAAAATGAAAATATAAACGAAAATAAATATTTCATTTCCTCGACCGAACCCACAACCTTCGCGTTAAAGTCACACCCTTGTGCTGCTGCGCCACTACGCATTTCTCTAATAATACCTTTTTCTTTTAATTCACGTATCTAATCTATTACTAAATAATCTGAACAAGGTAGGTGGAGAAAGTAACATTAAAACTCTCCGTCTTCCACTTACCTTACAGAGATGTTGAGTGGCGGCACTTAACGCCGCGTTTTACATTAACTAACACCTTTTATTCCTCAAAATTTTAACGCTTTGTAAAAACGCAAGTACTCACGAGCAGGTGTAATTATTCGTACTCGAGACTTTTTAGTTTAAAGTTAGAGCATCTAATTGTGCATAGAGAACTACATGAATGCCTCAATACAGCATATAAAATTAGGTAGACCGTTTTCTAGACAGGCCCTTTAGTAACAATTAAAATACAATGAACAAAATTTTGCATGGGCCGACTGAAAAGAGTTAAAACAATTTAAAAAGTAGAAAATTAAATCAACTTCAGGCTGTATCCCGCATTAACACGGTAGGCAGAGGGAACCTAGCGGTAAGACACAAGATTCCTAGAGTGGCGGGACTTAACGCCAGGGTTTTACCTTGGTGCCAGAGCGAAGAAATGAAAATATTAAGAAATAATAATTCATTCCCTAGAGTGGGATCGAACCCATAACCCATTGAAATCGAAGTGTTAAATCAAAATATATTTATTATATACATGAAGTAGGTAATATTAATGTTATATGAAAATTACTTTTATGTATTATGTAGGTACATAAATGTAAGGCAAACGTAATTAAATACGATATGATAGTTGAATTGTTATCATTTCCTCGCTCTGGCTACAAGACAAGGCGCGGCGTTGTGTTCCACTCAACGCGTTATGTCTCGAACTTTGGGACGGGGCATCGGAGTGTCTTAAACTAGGAGAAACTGTAGGTTGTTCTGTTTATAATGGGATACATACAAAAAATGAGATAAGTAATATGGCGTCGTGGCTTCGCGGCACAAAGGTGTGACTATAACGCGACGGTTGTGGATTCGATTCCCACTCGAGAAAGTGAAATATTTATTTACCTTTATATTTCCATTTCTTTAATTCGACAGATAGTGGGGAAGAATTAGTGTCAGGAGAGAAAAACATTAACAAAAAATAAGTAATTTATAATATTAAATCCCATACGACACAAACTAATAAACAAACATAAAAAATATTCCAAAAATAGTAAAAGATTGACAAATAAATATTGTACAACAATATTGCAGGCGTTGCGTTATTTAAGAGGATGTATCTAACGAGCACACAATAAAGAAATCTTTATGTGAAATCACCTAATACTGGAACCCTGAGCCCCGCTAGAGAATAGTAATATCTTGGTTATCGAATATCTCCAGTAGTATATGAAAAAATATTCGATAATTTATTATGAATAAATAAACAGAGGCTGAGGCGTGAGGCTAGTCGTGGGTTCGATCCCCCCTCGAGAAAATGAAATATTTAATATTTTCTTCGCTTTGGTGCATCTGGTGGAAGCGAAGGCTTTTTTGGGAAGCTCGCCTAAACAATCAGTATTTGTTATATTTCAATTGGTTTATAAATAAAAAAAAATATACCATTTGACAGAATGTTGATCGACAAAATTGCATAAATATCTGTTTTAATGAATTGCATGAAACTCTACTTTTCAATATAAGTATAGATATTGTATTCAAAATGATATTATTATTAGAAAATGAAAGTAATGTATTTTGGTAAATTAATATTTTGTAGTTCAAGCCGGCGAAGCAGGCTTTGACTACATAATAAATTGGAAGAAGAAGCTTGGAATTAGATTTTACAAGGCCAAGGGTGTGACTGTAACGCGACGGTTGTGGGTTCGATCCCCATTCGAGGAAGTGAAATATTTATTACGTTTATATTTCCATTTTCCGTTTTTCCAGTGATAAGGCCGCCTATGCACTGTATCTAAATTAGAAATTTAATTGTATCTTCTTTGTGCAATAAAGTGTTTTTGATTTGATTTGATTTGATTCCATTTCTTCGATCCGGTGTCGAGGCAAAGCGCCGCGTTAAGTACTGCCACTCAAAACGCAATGCCTCCAGAATTCAGCAGAAAGTGGAGAACGGAGTGTCTCAACACTAAATTCCCTCTGCCTACCTTGCAGTGTGCGGAATATAGCGTGAAGCTGATTTTTTTTAATAATTATATTATTTAGTAAACGTTTAATAGTATGTAATCAGAGTTGAAGCTATTTACCTTCGTATACACTTTCAACGTCCACGTGGCACATATATAATATATATATATATATTATATATATATATATATATTTACCAGATCCACCACAACAAAGACAATATATCTTTGACTAATTTTAGATAGCGTACATCAAGAGCTACTATCGTAATTTAAGATTACAAAATGCCTTTTGGCTCAGTTATGAAGTGTCGGACTGGCTATTGTTTTATATTGGGTTATATTCTGATTAAAGGAGTTGCTTTATTTATATTTCTGTTTCATTTTTTATTCCAAATATATATAGCAGGGTAGGGTAAGAAAACCGTGTCGAGATTTCGTCTAATTTACTTCCCGAAAATTGAACCAGCCCTTGATATCTGTAATTTCAACTAGAAATATACACAATTCCACCATTATTTCGAATACTAAAACAAAATGCCCTTTTCTACTATATTATTAAGAACCTTCAAAATATATTCGTTCTATTTACATTTATAGGCAAACTGAGTGAAGCGTACAGTCAACACTCTTTTGTCTATTCGCTAGGGAAATAGCGTAAAGTACTTATATGGAATTCGACTGACTGATTGACATATCGACTTTGGACGTAGCAAAAATATAAAAGTCTTATATAAATATACATACATATGTAATATATTGAAAGTGGAGAAAATATTATGTTTTTATTTTTATCATTTTTATAGTGTTATTCCACACTTAAGAAAGAATACGTTCTCAGAAAGCGAGGCTTAGTGGTCAGACCGCTTCGACGGTTTTCAAGAGGAGCGGGTTCAAATCCCGCTACATTTTTTTACGTTTTTAAAATAAATATTATATTTTTAATTAGGTACTACCGCATTTAGCATGAAAGGCATATAACCCAGTGTTAATCTAATGTCATCTACAGTTTTTGCTCACTCTCTGGACTTATGTATGACTGAGACAATATTCTATTGCATTTATATATTTTTTAATTCTTAATGTATTATATTTAAATGTTTAATATAAGTTAAACAATATATTAATGCAACGTATTTTATAATTTTCTTGACCTTTTATTGACATTCAAATTGACATCAAAATTATAGTAATTAATTCAAATACATAAATGCAATGCAGATGATTTTTTTATGTAGTTTTTTTTAGATTATTGAAAATAAAATAGGCTGCTAATGCAAAATATATATGTTTTTCTAAAAATACAGATAGAAACAAAAAAATCTTATAGCTTTCTTTTTAATGACCATATAGGTGTATATCTTCATCCTTATAAATGTTAGCCGATCTATGATATTCCACATTGAACGAGTAACTGGCAGCTTCGTTTGTTGGTAGCATCAATAACAAAGATCGAGGCACAAAGACACGAATTGCACTTTAGGTTCTCTATTGCATGAATAAAGTGCATCTACTTGTAATGACGTTTAAGTGATGTTTAATATTCGTACAATTTTAGAATAATATTCCTTTGTGTTAATTTGTAAATTTATAGAGGATTGTGGGCCCAATACTAATTTATAAAATGCTCGAGTAAGCAGAGAGATCCTGGTGTCAAAACACTGTGCTCTCCATTTTATAGAATATTCATTTTTAATAATTGCTAACATCTGCGCTATGGCTCTATCTTCTATTTTTTCAGCTTCACGCTGTATCCCGCACAAAGTGGGGAACACAAGAAACGTTAAATCTAGTGTTAAGACATACCGTTCCGATTAACACTTCCGTTCCCCACTGGCCGTCGAATTTTGCAGACATTGCGGGTTGAGTGCTGGAACTCAGAGAATCAAAATATTAAATATATCGTGTCCTCGAGTGGGAATCGAACCCACAATCTATGGCATTTACAATCGCTAGCTCAAAATCTGTGAAGGACATAATTTGTCGTTTAAATATTGCATTTTAACATTTAAATTATCTGAAACAGTTCTCTTTGATCATTGCCTAGCATTCTCACTAGTTAAATGCCGGCGGGTAATATGCTTCAAAATGAAAGTAACTTCTAATTTTGGCAAATTTCATGGTAATAATACTATCTATGTATATAAAATATTAGTTTTTTAAGCAGTAAATGTACGAATGAAGTCAGTTAATAAATATATTTATTACTTTTATAATGTTACATTTAGCTATAAAATAAACGAGGGTCATTTTATTAAATTTAGATATTTTGTTTTACTTTATAATTAAAAGTAAATCTTCAATAGAGTCTCGTCTCTCGTTTTTGATTGAATCTTAATTCATATTTTCATATCGTCAATAACAATATAACTATATTCCATTAATTTTCTTTCATAGGAATAATTTGTTTACATAAGTTTCCCCTTTTCCATTTCAATTGAGACTTAATAGCAGTGCCCAGCAATCTGTGTGATGTAGGTAAAATGAATCATTCATTCTATAATATTGCAATCAGAAAGATGACATTGAAGTAAATTATGTAAGAAAGAGACCTGAAATTGCAAAGATATAAGTAAATAAAATAACTCAAATCAGCTTCACGCTGTATCCCGCACACAACTGGGTAGGCAGAGGGAACTCAGTGTTAACACACTCCGTTCCCCACTTTTAGCCGAATTCTGGAGGCTTTGCGTGTTGAGTGGCAGAATTAAACGCCGTGCAGTGCTTTGACACCAGTGCGACGAAATGGAAATATAAACGTAAATAAATATTTCACTTCCTCGAGTGGGGATCGAACCGACAACCGTCGCGTTACAGTCACAACGCGTTACCCTTGTGCCGCTGGGCCACGATGTCCTAGATATTTACTTAGATGTAAGTATTTACTAAGTAAATATTTCAGTTTTGTATAATGTCACGTCTTGTCACTGTTTGGAATACCTACTTTAAGTGTCTTAGCTCTACGATTTTTTGCGCATAACAGTCTAATCGGAGAGAACCTGGGAAGTATTAGAAACATAGTGATATTTCGTTCCCAACGCATCACTCAATTTACAAAAATTTGCGTGTAAAAAGGCAGAACTCAACGCCGCCCGTTTTCTGCCAACGCATATTGTTGTCCACCATCACCAAATATAAGAATACACTTAGGTAGTATTATATTACCATAAAATATAATAACAATTTCTTCTCTACATTTCTTACAATTTTAAGTTATTACTGTATGCCCATATTGGGCCGCAAGCATGTATATTCGTACCAAAAACTTAAATAGAAAATTGAGCAACAAAAATATAATCCTAAAATTATTAACTTCTCCAACTTCCCCACGGAAACAGCTCTACAGCGGTTACCTTTTTCGTCTTGCACTTGCAAACTTGCAATATACTATATTCGATACTCTGTAGGGATTTTCTATACACAAGAACGTCGAGAAGGACTTCTCGACTCGAATTGTAAAAACTTTATGCAATGGATCTTTCTTGATATTTTCTTGTAGACAGAATGGTCCATACTTTAGAGATTATATTTTGTGATAACCAGAGACGTCAATTAGATTTTAAGCTACGTTAAATAGATATAAATGTACTTCTATATGTACTCTTATATAAATATTGATAACATTTTCGTTAAAAATTAAATATGAAAAATTTATTTTATTTTTAAGCTTTCATATTATTCTATAAATACCACCTACATTAGAGATAGGTAGTGGAAGCAGAATAGAAATTTTCGGATTGCAATCTTTCCCTCAAATGGATTCGAACTCACAGACTTTTTGCTATTAGTAAATTATTATTATTATAAGCTAAACAAAATATACAAACATTGAATTGCATCACCGGTTTTATATTTATATCCGATGGTCTTAACGCTAATAAATTGCGACTACGCTACGCCAGACAGTCATTAACGTAAATTATTTCATTATAATAATGGCGCAATACGTGATTAAAATGTATCGGTAAAGTTGGTAAAGTTGGTAAAGCGTACCCGTTCGTTGTACAATGAGAACCGTGGTCGGTGGTATAGCCAGCATACGGTGGTTCACTAGTGGTCCTGTAGACAACTAGTGGAATTAGTGGTATTGCTAGAAATAACTCCTGATTTGAGACCAATTGTGGGCTCGAATCTCTCACTAGAGTAAATTAAATATTTAATATTTTCATCAAAGCTCGGCTTTGAGTTCGATACTCCCGAATTTGATCAAATATGGAGGAACAGAGCGTCTTAACACTAGAAGTGCCGAAGATTGATACCCCCCTTGAACCGCCGTCGTGACAAATTTGTCCCATTCTACTTATTATGTTGATTGTTGGTATAATACAAAAAAAATATTATTAAAATAATTCGTAAAATATGTAGACCATATTTAATAATCAATTCTTATTCTTTAACAAACATAAAAGTACCAAAAAATAAAACACAAAGAAAGAATCAAATATTTCTAATACGTTCTAAGGTCGTGACAACTAACTGAATAACTCTTACAAAATTATAAGTTATTGAAATTAGTTAATATTATTAGTAGGCCAAGTAATGCATTAATATATTCTTCATCAGTGATACATCACAGATGATTTATAACATTGCGTGGTAATGCCTCCAGAATTCGGCGGAAAATGCCAGCGGAGTGCATAGCACTAGGTTCCCAGGTTCCCTCTACCTACCCTACAATTGCCCACATTTGGTATCAAGTGTTTTTCTGAAATTCAAGCCTAGCTTAGTCATCCTTTCATCTGATACCTCACTTGGACTAGCGGCAAAATTTAGTATTGACACCAATTTTACCCCACTTTTCAGGCTATTATTTTTTAAGATTTATACATAAATGTATAGTTTTCAGATTTTTTCCTGTACTAGTACTACATGTAGATGCTAGCTGCCAAATTTCATAATTCTAAGTTAACTGAAAGTACCTTATTAATTTGATTCCCTTTATAGTGTCGAAATACATGTTTTTTACTATATAAATAGTCATATCTTTTTTTAAGGGCGCTTTTTCAGGAAATCAAGGGACTGTAGATCGTCATATAGTTCATATTCATATACTCATATGAATATCAACTCGATTTCTCCAAGCATTCCTGAGATAAAGGCACAGACAGACGGATGGACAAAAAATGATCTTATAAGGGTTTTTTTTCCTTAAAAGCTACAGAACCCTAAAAACTTAGGCATTGACTGCTAAACCTACTATTCAATTTTTTTCCGCCCCCGCATTGCCCTTTCCCCTCCACCTCGTCCCCGAGGCATGAAAATATGTCAAATTATACCCTCAAATAATAAAATAATAATGGCGGGACAAAAATGACCCAGCGGCAGTTCTAGGTAAATCTCATTTTTTTTCAAAAAGTATGACTGCTATAAAGTTATTTATATATTTAATTAAATAAAGGTGTAAAATTGGTAATAGTAAAAAAATTTAATCTACATAAATTAACAAATAAAAAAGTTATATACAATCAACCTTGCGTTTGGGTCAAAAATGGGACGGCGGCGCTTCTAGTGTTAACACTAGATCCCAGGTTCTCTCTGCCTGTCCTTCTATGTGCGGAATACAGAGTGAAATTGAAAAAAAATATATATTAACGTGATTTACAGTCTAATAGACATTCTATTAGACTAGCATTTTTTAAAGTACGAAGTGCAGCATAAGCTCATAACGTTTTGTTGCTTGGTAATAACAGGTCCTCCTTCTAATGAGAGAAGGATTAAAAATATAAAACAATTACCTACACATTGAATTGGATATTTATTTTCCTACTCGAAAGTACATAATATAATGTTTCTAATTTGGTAAATGGAATATCCTATGTTTATGTTACATCCGTTCTATAACATTATAATTAGAGTTAACTTACAACTTTTTTTTCAGCTTTTGTTGTAACCCGCATTTAGCAGGGTAGGCACCGCTCCCCAGTTTCCGCTAAATTCTGGAGGCATTGCGTGTTGAGTAGCGGAACACAACGCCGCGCTTTGACTCGACACCAGAGCGAAGAAAATGGAAATATAAACGTAAATAAATATTTCACTTCCTCGAGTGGGGATCGAACCCACAACCGTCGTGTTACAGTCACACCCTTGTGCCGTTGCGCTACGACGCGACGGTGCCATAACGTCGCAACTAATACGCCACAACGTCGTAATTAATAACATTGACGACATACAAAAATTTTGGGAAATAGAGGATATTTCCGACGTATCAAATATGTATGTCTTCAGAAGATCTTCTTTATAGGACTACAATTTAATATATTTTTTTATGAAATTTTAATTTTTTAAATGCTTGAATTTTGTGCTAATTAAAAAAAGTATGAAATAATTATAATGACACAAAAAATATAATTTTATATATATTCAATATTCTGAATGAAAATCAAAAACATTAAAATCATCATTTCATAATTATTATAATTTCTGTTATTATGTAAAAATATTTTTATATTACGCAATCTTTAACTCTGTTTCAAATACATGAAAGTGAAACTTGAAAAAATAAAATATATCACAAGAACCCTTCAATTTAATGATAATATTTTTTTTAATAAAATAAACAGTAAATGTTACCATAATAATGTCGACGCCATTTTAATATGTAAATAGAACGACTTATGCATATGATGTGAACGTGGTTACAGGTTCGAATCCCTCTCAGGGCTATATTTATATTTACAATACATATATTGAGATATTGTGTTGCAGTGGGAGAGTTATTATTCCTCCGCTCATATATTGGCCAATATTTTATAAGNATATTTGTTTTTAATAAAATAAACAGTAAATGTTACCTTAATAATGTCGACGCCATTTTAATATATAAGTAGAACGACTTATGCATATGATGTGAACGTGGTTACAGGTTCGAATCCCTCTCAGGGCTATATTTATATTTACAATACATATATTGAGATATTGTGTTGCAGTGGGAGAGTTATTATTCCTCCGCTCATATAGAGCCCAATATTTTATAAGGTGTGATATCAGGAAGCAGACGGTATAGTAGAGTTGCCGCGGTAGTAAGTAGTGTAAGTTAATTATAATTAAGATTAATTGACATTTGCAATTTAAATTTCAAAATAAATATAAATCATTTAAGTAAAATATATACATTACAATATACAATATATATATACTTACTTACCTTATCAGACTAAACTTTTAATTCAAATAACTTTTTATAGAGCTGTTTAAATAAAAATATTTTAATATATATTTAAAATCACAGGATTTTAGGTCGCCAAGACATTATTTACTTAAATGGACTAATTTGTCAGGATATTGTGGTTGCGGCTGTGGAGCCAACAATATATTTGGTGGTCCATTTCATAGCATATAATTCAGGTTATTAATCTACATTTACTTTACTAGCGCGTATCTAAATATAAAAACATGAATTTTGTGTATAAATAGCTTTCTATCAGATACTAGGTACTGAGAAAGTCCAAATTAAAATAATAATAGCTGGGTGATGATTTTACATACCGTGATTTTGAGTCTGATTAGTATATTTTATATATAAAAAATATTAGAATTTTATAAAATTGTTTTTATAACCCGTCCTGGCGCAGTGATAGCGTTTGTAAGCGCGATATTTATGGGTTTGATACCAGAGGAAATGAAAATATTTAAAATATTATTTTCACTTTTTTGGTTCAGTCTCGAAAATTTAGAGGATATTGGGGAGGGGAGAGTTTTATCACTAGGTTCCCTCCGCCACCCTTCGGTGAGTAAAAAAAAATGAATATGTATACTCTTACTTAGGTCAAAATTAAACACTAAATTTCTATACAAATTCAAAATTTCAAACTGTCTAAATTAGTTCCTATTTTAGTTTCGCTTCAAAACCTGTTTTAGCCGCGCAGAATTGCAGTTACATTTTATATAATATTAATTCGAAAATAGTTACACTAATATTAAAGTTAAACGCTAGAGTCAAAAGTTCAGGTGACCGTCTTGGCGAAGTGGATAGAGTACCTACTGTATTCGCGACCCTTGTAGGTTCGATGGGGGGATAAGTTCCGCTACTTAACACGGAATGTCTCAAAAATTGGATGGAAAGTGGGGGATAAGTGTTTTGCTATACGCTGGCTATAGCGTGAAGAAAACAAAATTATGTACATATAGAGCTTAAATTTATAATATTTTAAGCTTTAATTTGTAATATTTTTTAAATGCATTCACTAAATAATAAAAAAGTTAAGAAAAAAATATCATTAAGACCCTGAGGCTGTCATGGCGCAGCGGCACAAGAGTGTCACTGTAACGCGACGGTTGTGGGTTCGATTTCCATTTCTTCGCTCTGGTGTCGAGGCCTCTGGTGCCTCCAGAATTCGGCAGAAAGTGGGAAACGGAGTGTCTAACACTAGGTTCCCTGCCCCTACCCTGCTGAAGCTGATAAAAAAAAGATATTAATATTAATATAATGTTTTCAAAATTTTAATTCCAGTAAAACCTTTACAAAAAGCTAGCTTATTGTAAGCAAATTGATGTTTATTTGTGTTCAAGAATGCATCTGTAAATACGGGATACTCAATATTCGAGAACGCAGCGACGTTTCTCTGGAATTGCTGGTATTCTCTGATATTTTGTGCTTACTATATCTATACAAATCATTCCTTTGATAAGAATTTTGTATTTCTGTATTTTATTCTGTTTTTCATTTATTAAAAATATCTATTGTAGACTAAACGTAGGTACACTTTAAAGTGATAACTAAAATAGTGATTAAATAAAATAAAAAGTGGACGTGAAAAATAGATACTTCACTGTTCACTTTTTTATCGTCTAGAAAATGTGTAATAAGTATATTCAAAAGCAATCTTTTCACAGTGACTTTGAAGTTTAAATAAATCTAAATCTAACAATAAATAAATAAATCTAAGAGTTTGGAGATGTTTTAATTTTTCCACGTTTGCCTTACTGCTGCCATATTCATCCTGTGTTAGTACACAATTCCCATCGATGAATATTTATTATGAAAATTAACATTCACATATTGTCATCTGTTTTAAAATAGCAATACTTAAAAAGATACCTTACCATTTCTATATATCCTAAATGCACTTTTATCTTTTAAGACATTGCAGCACCAGCTAGGACCCAATCAAAACGAAAGTTTTCTCGTAAGTCATAGGCATAAGCCACAAAAGTCAAGTGGCAGCTTTTACTCTTCACAAATCAGAGGCCGATGCATCTCGATGATGGAATTTCTAACTGGGGGGGAAAAATCTTTTCCATATGACTGTAGGTATTTGTTCTAGATCTGTCTATAATCTTACAGTGTAGGTTAAGGAATTGTGAAGCTTTTTTCATTAAACATCAGCTTAACGCAGTTTCTCGCATACAGCAGCCTAAGCAGAGGGAACCTAGTGTTAAGACACTCCGTTGCCCACTTTCTCTGCCGCTCTTTGTCTCGACACCAGAGCGAAGAAATTAAAATATAAATGTAAATAAATATATTATGTCCTCGAGTGGGGATCGAACCTACTACCGTCTCATTACAGTCACACCCTTGTGCAGCTGTGCCACGACGTCCTCTAAAAGTCTTCTTCAGCTTAGTTAAATAAATAAAATAATGAATTAATGAGTGAACGAACGAATAAATGAATGAAGAAATAAATATATAATACTAGCGGCCCGCTCGCGGTTTCACCCGCGTGAACTATGTTATTATTAATTTATGTCTCCATGACTACGTCCTAGTGACACTCCTAGCATTTGTAGTAACGAAGTTTCATACAAACTTTCGACCCCAAAAATGACCCTTTAGAAATCGAATATTGCAAATTCCCGTCTTAGCGAGCACCTACGTCCTATAAGTAACTCCTATGCAAAATTTCAGATTCCTAGCACATGTAGTTTCTGAGATTTCGTGATGAGTGAGTGACCTTTCGATTTTATATATATAGATTAATTATTGAACCTATTTTAGAATATAGACGTAACCATTTTAAAAAAATTATAGCTTAATATGACTCTTGATATGTCGCTATGTATTTTGTCTATTGAATGAATAATTAACGTAATACGTCTTAATTACTTCGCGTTACAATGACACCATACGTTCAATCAATGTCCACGTGTTATTTTATAGGATTTTTTTTATATTTATGCTTTAACTAAAAGATATTGTTTATATTATTGTTTCGAATATTTTTTTTAAGTAAATAAGAATAAGATTTAATTAAAATAGAGACTAAGGGACTTGACCACTAAAGTTCAGCTACTCAACACGCGAAGTCTCAAAGAATCAATGGCGGAAACTGGGGAACGAAAACGGGGTGTCTTACATACACTAGGTTCCCAGGTTCCCACTGCCTGCCCTGCCATGTACGGGATACAGTGTGAAGATTATGTTAAAGTTATTTAAACTAAACCTATTTTATTCCCTAAGATTTACGTTTTTTTGGACTCACCCTGTAACGTGAACAAAGCCTCGCTATGATATAATTATTCTCTGTTTTTCGTTCTCACACTATTATCGCACAATATTAAAGAAAACAAAACGATGGATCCATTCTCTTAAAAAATTCAATTCTTAATGATAATAAGATGCAGTTTTTATTGCATTGCTAAGCAACAAGCAATAATTTTCTTCAGAATTACTTTTCTTAGTAAATGTCCATTGAAAATGCTTAGAATTAATTAATTACTTTAAAATAAGGCAGAGGCCTTTAGGGGTATAGAATATACAAGGCTTCAAGTCATGTTTGTTCGTAAAGTGGTGTCATATCATTATACCGTCGGTGTTACACATAGTAAGTCTTGTAAATTAAACTGAACTAGGTAATTTCTGACGTCACTTTATAGTACATATTAAACTTTATGAGACAGAATAGAGAGAGTAATGTTTGTGTGAATAGGACCTTATCGTTTCTATTTAGGTTAGGTTGTTTGGTTAACATGGCACGAGTTGAAAATCAAAAATTGTATATTTTAATTAATTAATTATTAAAAAAGAAAAAATATATTAGGCTAGTTTTGATTGAGTGGGATGACAGCCACAGTTTTGATTGGAGGCTACATTTGGGTATTGTCATTTATTTTTTTACTATTTATTGCCATTTTAATTGAAATATTTTTGTAACACATAGCAGTGTTTAAATTTATAATGCAGATACAAAATAGGTTATTAAAAGAAAAGATTATCACACACATCACAATAAATATTGTGAGATCGATTCCCACTTATTAAAGTTGAAATTACGTTGATGAGTTCCGCAACTAAACACGCCGTATCTCTCGATCGAAAACCATAGAAGAGAGTGACTTAACACTAGGATTTCTCTGTCTACCCTGCTATATGCGATCAAAACGTGAAACCTCACAAAATCTGTGAAGATTAGTGTAAATTTAAATCCAGTGTATTCATTTTATATCCTCAATATCAAACAAAATACTCGAATAGGAATTAAGGCTATCGTTTAGACTCACTCGTTCGTTTGAAATTGAACTTAGCTTTTACGGGAATCCAAACAGCACGTACCTACGAGTGAAAAGGTTAATTGGAATAAACGTACTATGAAATTGTCCGCTTATCCTTTATTTTAAGATGCAAATATATGTTTTTCTTAATGTTTTATTCTGTCTCTTTCGTATTTTTTACTTAATTCTGTGTTTTTTCTGTTTCTCCCGTATTTGTCCTTTTTTTTGGACATAAAATTTGTTTTTTCTTGTATCTCTTTTATGATTAAATTAATTTACCTATATGTTATATATTTGTTTTTTTTTTTTGTTTTGTGTTTAAGTTATTTGGGAATGTAATAATAATAAAATTTGTTAACGCCATCGTGGATATGAGCTACTATTATCTGGCTATTAATTCTATGGTTGTGGGTTCGATGTGCAATTAGTTATATATTCATTTCCCCACTCTGGGCGTGACAAAGGACCACGTTCCGCCACACAAAACTCTCAACTTTGAGATCGATCTTGAAAGCGATTCCAAGATCCCGTGTTCATTCATAGATTTACACAGTTAGTAAATGCGGGCCTAAGATACTCTGCTCTCAATATTCAACCTGGCTTCTTCGAGGCTCAACAAACCAATCATTTTAAGACAAATCAGTCATTCTAAGCCACGATAGCCTCAATCTATACCTATAAATATTAAGAAAAATTATTAACCAAATTAACATTATACCATATTAAATGATCAATTTTGAGGTCTTCATGGAGCAGCGGTACAGTTTCTCATTGTGAACGCGACTACTGTGTTTACTATACACTCGGGGGAATTTCAGTGAATTCCGTCACTCAAGAACAGCCTCCACAATTCGGCAGAAAGTGAGGAACGGAGTGTCTTAACACTTGTTCCCAGGTCCAGGGCCTACCTTGCTATGTGCAGGAAACAGAGTAAAGCCAAAAAGCATAAATTCTTCGTATCATACATACCTATAAATCATTCTCACAACACACAATGGAACTACGAAGGCGTTAAATACTAGCACAAAGTTCATATTCCATTTTCCCAGATGCTGGAGAGCATTGCAGGTGCTTTGAATTTTAGTTAAAGCTACACTCGCTCTAGGCGTTCTAAAATGACTGGGTCTATACAATTGGATTGACCTTCCTTTATACACCAGCATATGTAGATGTATGAGGAAAGCTGATTTAGTTAAAACAGGTATTATGTGAAATAGGTAATTGAAAGTGAAAAACTTATTTTATTTTCGGAATTCGGAGAATATCGTGCCATGGAAAGAGGGAAACGGAATCTGAACACTAGTTTCCCAGGTTCACTCTGCCTACACTGCCCTGTGCAGGATTAAAAAAATGATTATAGCTGAGAGGTACATATGGAAGACAGTGAATTAGGAAACATTTTAAAAAATAAGTGAAAATGACAAAGATTACGGAATGGCTACAGTTTTAGGGCTTACAGTTTACAATTTCAATTTCAATCTTGCATTGCTTAGGGCAATTACTGTTGTAGATGTAGGCGGACCACGCTCAATTTCTTCAAGCACCGTATCTCCCATTCCATATATTGTAATACTACGTTCAACAACACAACCACCTCCAGATATTCCTGAGAGGCATAAGACAATTTAATATTTTTTCTAAATATACCTAGCCTGTAACATAAAATGAATGTTATAGTCGTCGTTCAGGGTCACAAATGTGCGACTGTCAACGCGACTATTTTGGGTTTGATTCCCGCTCGGGGGATACCCGCTTTAATAGCTTCGTTGAGTTTCGCTACTTAAGACGCAGTGCCTTAAAAACGGAAAGTGAAAAACGGTGTGTATCAACATTAGGTTCCTTTGATCCCCCTACCTATCCATGTGCAATACAAATGGAAGCCAAAAAATAAGAATATTATAATATGACATTTTCCACCAGGTGTATTATCTCATAATGGTTAACAAAAAGCATTAATTAATATACTATTTAAGCCTTTAAAGTACGCACGATTAATGCTGTAGGAACATAAAATTATACAAGTTTTAATTTCACCGACGAGAATGAGCGGCATACCTACAATTTAAATAATTTCGCATTGTTAATTACACCAAAATGTTTTATGCCAGCGATCTTCCATTACTCATTATACTAAATTACTTTCTACTTTATATGCATTTTTTTTTATATTTAGACTTCCGTTCCTAAAGTACGTACTGGCTGGCATCGTTGGTAGAAAGATATATAAGTAAATGTTAGATACAAAATAGAAATTCCTTTAGCTGTTCCTCTAGAGGTTTTTTTTGGATTTTATTAATATTTTCACAGGAGCCCAAATTGTATGTAGGTACATTTGTAAGCCAAAACGAGAACCAGAAGTGAGTCAAAATTGCTTGGCACTTGGCATATTATAGTGTTGTCACGAAACCTCCGTATAATTATCTGCCAAGCTGCCAATATAAAAATTACAAGTCTGTTTGTGTGTCAAACTTCCGAAATGTTCTTACTTAGTTACAAGCCGACTTTATAAAAAGCGGTTTAAAAAATATATAAAATTTTAGTACTTATAATGTTTTGTGAACTTTATAAATTCATTAAACATTAAATAAACAAAGGACATCAAATATTATTACTCATAAAATGAATGTCGGTCACCATCACGTATAAATTACAATTAGGTATATTAAGCAAGTTAACCCAATTTAGTTTCCATATGACGTTACGTAACTATTAATAAAAATATTTAAAACGTATTATTATTAAAATCCTTAATTCGTTCCGTTTTCTTTAAAGTTGGGTCATATTTTTTAAAAATATTATTGTTATATATATTCGACATACACATAAGCAAATAAGTAGCTAGGTAGTAGTAATAACAGCAAGTTTAAATTTTACGGAGCTCCTTTCGAAGAGTACTTAAAGAATGGGGTATGGAATGGGTAAATGTTAATTCTTTCTTCTTCGACATTGCCCGAATAAACTGAGCTTAGTTCTCGAGTGACGGCCGAAAACCGGACGACCCTCGGTAGGCATGCCTCCGACTAGGTATACCGACGATCTGGACGAGGTCGCGAGAAGCCACTGGATGCAGGTAGCGCAGAATCGACTGGCGTGGACATCTTTGGGCGAGGCCTATGTCCAACAGTAGGTGTCGAAGTCGAATATAAAATAAACAATAAGTAAATATCAACTACATGTGTAGTGGAAAATGTTGGAAGCCATTAGGAACTGAATACATTACAAATTAATTAATTATTAATTATTTACTTATAAGAATTAATTACATTAATACCTGTTAATTATAGCCTCGCGTTGAACAATATAATGCCCGACAAAGTTACTTCCGCTTCAACAAATTAATTTAGACACAAAACCTGCCATTACACGTTTGTCGTTGTATTTTGTAAAAGTTTTCTATTAGGTATGAAAAAAGATTTTTTTTGACATTGTGCTAGTAGTTTCTCGCCGTTTTAATATACAAACAATGGTTGTAAGTTTGATTTGCGCGGGAAAATTACTATATTATTATTTTTTTCTTTTGCCTTTTCATGAGTCTGATAAATCAAAACTCGGCGTTGGGTTCTGTGACTTATAAACACATATTTCTATAAAAATAATAAATTCATTAATATACTACTTAATAATACATTAATTAGGTTAGAAAACGTAACAAAAACATATAATTTAAAAAAAAAGCTACAGCTACTTCTGGCTAAATATTATACATCTATGTCAAACCTTTTCCGTTTACAATCTATTTCCCTCTAACTATTTTTATCAGAAGTCTAGACAATTTCCGATGTTGCCAACGGGAAACAAGTAAGGAAGTGGAAGTTCTATATTATATGAGTAATCTAAAATGACTGATCCATTCTTTTAAAAAATTCAATTCTTAATGATAATAAGATGCAGTTTTTATTGCATTGCTAAGCAATAAGCAATAATTTTCTTCAGAATTAGTTTTCTTAGTAAATGTCCATTGAAAATGTTTAGAATTAATTAATTACTTTAAAATAAGGCAGAGGCCTTTAGGGGTGTAGAATATACAAAGCTTCAAGTCATGTTTGTTAGTAAAGTGGTGTCATATNTAATTGGTCTAATTGATATTTGTTTACGTTCTGCGACTGTTTTATCTATTACCGAAAACATTTGACCACAATGATCCGAGCTAAGATTAGTAATAATTTGTTTTTCTACAGTCTCACAATGACAAAAAACATTATCTATACAAGTAGCGGACGTATTCGTTATACGAGTTGGTTCAGAGAAAATATTAAACAAATTAAAAGATTTAAATAAGTTTAAAAGACGAAGGCTTAATGATGTCACCTGTAGTATATCTATATTAAAGTCTCCGAATATATAATCGTGAATATTAATTGGATCACGATTTTTTATCCGAGCCCAGTTGGTACTCTGGTTTACTCTGGTAACGAGGCAAAACGCGGCGTCGAGTTCCACCACTCAATATGCAATGCCTCCAGAATTCGGAGAAAATGGGGAACGGAGATAAATATTTTTCCGAGTGGGAATCCAACCCCTTACCGTTGACAACTACACCATCTAGTCGGAAATTGAAACTAAACAAGACTTCTGATAAAAGGTTTTTTATTTCGTTTTTCTTTTGAGACACGAACCACGAATAATAATAGATTCAGCTTTAAACTGATTAAAATATATATTAAATGTTAATTTATGCCATTAATAGTTATAAAGAAACAATTAAATTGTTCGTAAATATAAAACAAAATTGCATTCACGTAAACATATGCACATTGTCAATTAGTTTTTTAACTTCACGGTGTGTCTCGCACTGAGTAAGATAGGCAGAGGGAACCTGGGAAACTAGTGCTAAGACACTCTATTCCCACTAAGATATTTTCTATATAAAATGTAAAATTGGGCGCAACATCGGCGTGGTCGGCTAAGGGTGGGGCAGAGGTGTGCACCGGTTTCACCATCACGAGTAGCTCGTGAGCGGGTTTCCCCGTTATTACGCAGATTGAGCACTTCCACCCTTTCGAGCATATAGCTCTTGCGCTGCACTCTGCCGGCCAATAAAGGCAAGCCAGAGGGGGATAGATTACATCCCTCCGGAGGACTCAGGTTTGTAGGGGTCGCCACTCCCCAACAGCTCGCCACAAGCTGCCATGCGGGCTTATTATTGTCATTATTATTTTATAGAAAGAGAATACTGTTCTCATTATTTTGCACCTAAATTTGTATTGTGTGTTGTTTTTTTTACTTCAAAAAAAATAATTCATTTTCATTTACTTTTGGTATATGAACCACAACCATCGTCTACGCCCTTAAATAAAACATGCTCCATTTGAGCAGGTAAATAGTTGTATTATACTAAAAACAAAGAGTGAATGTAGCTACGTTTGGGAGTCTTATTAAAATCTGCTATTACGATTTAATTGACTCCTGATTAAGTACACTTGATTTAATTCCGAGCAACTTTTTTTTGATCGCTTTAAAAAACGAATGTCATATCATAATATAAATTATTTATACGCAACGTATTGTACTGTAAAAAAAATTATAGTAATTCTTATTGTATATTTTAAGCTCGATTCACGATTTGTGAATATATTGTGATTTGTGAATGTGTTGATTTGTGAACATATTTTTGAATAATTATGTTGTAATTGCTGTCTATATATAACTATTTTTAAACTGTAAGATTGTAGCCACACAGTATATTCTAATATGCTATAAGTTGCAGCTGACATGTGAAAGTGACAGTGAGTGAAAGGCAAAATTTGACAAGTGACAATCTTTAGATACTGATAGGTTAGAACTTATAGTTACAATTGTAATACAGTATTTCATATTTAATTTCGATTAGGATACTATGTAGAATTATTAACTAATGTTAAAGTATATTAATACGAACAAATGACTTCCAAGGCGGCAAAAATAGCAGAATTGTTCACAAAAACTGTTGCTTCAACAAAATGTTTCGATCATAACTTACGGAAGGTAAATTATGTTTTTAAATTTTAAACATATATAAACACATTAAACTACAAGTGTTATCTAAATCCTACAGTCTTTATTTGCTTATTACGTAACCTAATAATAAAATAAGTATTTCTAATGCCCTGGTTACGTAATTTTCTTAAATGTTTTAATAATAATTATGTTGAAAAGAAACATTTTATTTTTATGCTAATTTGCTATTAATAACGTAAAATTTCTTATAACCTTTACTAAAACTCTTTGACATGTTGTTATTTAAATGGTAGATATCTGATGATGTTCAACTGTGAATAAAAATTTTTCTCATTTATCTTCCATTTACAGACAACAATCAGTTACAATTTTGTTATATGTTTTGATTATCCTATTAACTATGTATACAACTTAAGATACTTATTTAATATACAGGTTAAAGTCATAAGTGTAGGCAACGGAAAGATGATAACAGAGTTCCAAGTGGGCGAGGAGCATCTGAATCAACGTGGCACTTTACATGGTGGTTTCATTGCACACTTAGTTGATGCTATATCAACTTGTGCTCTTGCTTCTCATGAAAATATTGATACTAGAGGAGTATCTATTGATCTTAGTGTAAGGTAATAGAATTTTTATTTTACAGTTTCACACAGTGTTAAGACAATTAATTCACCAGATTCTGCTCAATTTCAAAGATATTGAATATTAAGTGGTGGAACTTGCTTGCATTGCCTTGTTAGAGAGGAAATAAAACATTTCATTTCCCCCAAATGGGAATCAAAGGTAACACTATATTTACAGTTAGATAATGTACTACTATTCAGCAAAATTTATTAATACAACAAAAACACGTAATAGATTCTATAGTTGTTGAATTTGAAGTTCTTAATATGTCTGAAAGTGTTTCAAAGTCAGGAATGTATGTATTATTCCTAAATATGTTTAGTATTTATTTATCTATTAAATAATTGTTTATTTTAGTTGCCTTTATATAGTAACATATATAAAATGAAAAGTTATATTTGGAGTTTTATTGTTTAATTTAAATATAAATATTATATTTCAATTCAGTTACATGAATGCAGCGAAACCAGGTGACAATGTTGAAGTAGAGGCTGTTACAAGAAAACTTGGTAAAAAAATAGCATTTCTAGAAGTGGAAGTACGAAACAAAGACAACAATAAGGTTTTAGCGACTGGAAGACATACAAAGTATGTTGGAATATAATTATTATAAATTTACAATTATATTTTATAGCAGTGTAGTTAATATGTTACCATTTAGTGTTTAAGATCAATAAATTATATTAAATATAATGTTTTTGTGTCATTTTATCCTTTTTGAAATACCTTTTTTTTATTTTAACATTAAGTGGTAGGTGTCAAAATGAAACAACCAATTTCCTTTTTCCATTTATTTTGAAGCATATTCAAACAAAAGATATATAAGATGAAAGGAACCACACTTAAAAATGTTATAACTTTCTAACTAGAATCTAAGTATATGTCAGCCTTGAAAAGGAACTTTTTCAACATAAGAAAAATATTTCACTTATTAAGATTTTATTATATAATCCCTTTATTTGCAAATTTGTTTTCTAAATTTGAATTTAGTTTTGTGCTCTCCACCATATTTAAAAATTATAAATAAGTTTGCACTGTAGTTAATATGCCCTGAAAAATAATAGAGTCGTAATAACTTTTAAAACTGATACGATAACCTAGCAGCGCCTTGCAGTATTTACTACATATTATACAGTAAGTGTGATTCCTTTCTTACATAAGTAAATGATTTAATAGAAAGAATCGCCAATTTACATTGTTAACTTCGTGTAAGTACCTAATAACTTTTTAATTGTTAAAGAATAAATAAAAATCATGTAATTATTATCAATTAGACGATATTTGTGCTGTAAAATGTCCATATTTGTGTATTTTAAAATATGAAATCTTATCAAATGAATACTTACATTAACAATTCTTAAATCTTTTACAACTGTTTTTTAAGCGATGATTTTCTAGGTACCTTTTGGTACTTGGGGCTATCATTATATATTTTTACCATGAAACGGGTTATGGCTTGAGTATAGATGGTCATGGTCAGAGGGAACTTAGTGATGAGAGACCCCGTTCTGGAGACATAGCGTTGAGTGGTGGAATTCAACTTCGAGCTTTGCCTTGTTACCGGAACGTGGAAATGAAAATATGAAATAATTAATTTCCCCGAGTGGAAAATGAACTGAAAGTACCACGACAGCCTCATAATTATAGAATATGTAATAAATGAATGATTAGAAGTTACCAATATAAATATCGAATTTTGACGAAATCAGTCGTAGATAGTCTAAGTGGTCTAGAAGTTATTTATAATGTTTAAGTATTTGTTACAGTTTAACTGTAACAAAAAAGCAAACAAAACAATTTTTTTATTGAAATTGGGAACGATGTGACATATTTTTTTATTTCTCGAAAATTGATCTTGTATTAAAAATGTGTTTAGATTATGTTGCTTAAAGTTGATAAATTTATATACGTAGGTACTTTTGATTTTGAACTGAAAAATAAAAAGATATCAACACTTCTACCTACTCCACACTTCCACAAGACCTACTACGACATAGAGCAAATGCAACGCAGATAATAATAAATACAGATCTAGAAACAATTACACGAAGTTTGCATTAACTTTGGAACTGACCACAAACAATGT
>JAKRZM010000259.1:453361-494103 GCA_036379175.1 Heliconius cydno galanthus
TAAGTTATGAATTATTTATATCCAGTACCCAATCGTCGAACTATTAAGGAACAGGCACTTCAATATTGTCATCAACTTAGCATAATATAAGCCCTATACGTAAACGTCAGTCTAACCCTCTCCATCCAAAATAGTTTACAATGGAATGATGAATATAAATAATTACTTATAGTGTTGAATCCAGTACTAAAAGTAATGGTATTCATTTAAATTGGAAATATATTCATATATACATTTAAAATCTTTTTGTAATCAATGAGTAAACAAGAGATTCACAGATGCGACGCCCTTAGGGCTATATATGTAGCCCACACTACTCTACTATGTACTCGCTCCTTGATATAGATACAATCAAGTGCAATCTTAATTTTTTGAATGAATTTTTATAATCATTTGATGGTCAGTTCTATAACTCTATGCTAAAAAAGCGCAAATAAACTTCTTATTATTAGGTTTATGTTTTAATTAAGTATATTGATATTTAAACTACACATCTATTAATACATTTATTATGACCAATTCCAAAATGGAAATGCTTATCCTAAGTATAAGAGGAGCAAGAGTTTGCGAACATTCGAATCTTACGTATTACTTAGTCAAGTTATATTACCACAAATGGTGGCAGGGGAACATTCAAAATTCAAAGATGAAATTCCATTAAGCAAAGAGTTTTCTATTAAAAAATACACAATAGTTGCACCGAACTGGTAGCTAGAGTTAGTTTGTGATTGATCTTTACTTCGGAGAACTATTATAGCTTGTCAGTCCAACGCGTTCCTTTTTCCAGCTGTTTCTGTGAAGGTATTCAAAATTCTCACAGATAAAAATCTCAGTGAGCTCGACTCCGAGCAAAATCATTGTTGTTATATATGAGTCATGACTTTAAATTTTTAGTATTATACTTGTATTATTATTTGATTATTGTTGAGTATATTAATATTATTTAATTCGAATAATAAGGGAAATGTAGATACGTAACTAGTACCAAAACATATTGTTAGTTATCACATTAGTACCGCAAAGTTGCTTTAAGCGTCGAATATTCGCAACTCCTAATAGACACTAACGAATCTACTAATATCAAAAATATGATAGTTATAAATGAATGTAAAATTGTAAGTATATAAATAAATGAAATCTTTTCAAGTTAATTATAATGTCAATATAACATAGTAACAGAAATAAAACATTAATGACGAAATATAATCAAGGAGGTACAGAGAATTAATTAATTAATTAGAATTAAAGAGACTCGAGATCCTGCGGTCAAACTCACAAAGAATTTTGCAGGACACTGTTTAACTTTTTTTATGTATTTTAAATGGTACTAATAATAAAATTAAAAAAAAAATCAAATTCTAACATAAAAAAACCTGATTTTATTAAATTTGAAAAACAATATAGTTATTTTTAGACGACAGGGACGTCCCTATAATATCTGATTATTCTATAGAATTTAAAATTTACCCTTATATTACGAATGTATGAGTAAAATAGACTTTCCTATTAGACGTATTTACTAGAAATAGATAACATAGACACCGAAGGCTTATATCGAACTAGCCATATGAGAGTGCCTTGCAATATTTCGTTAACGTCCGAAAGTGCGAAAATTTTTACAAATACGACTTTCACATAGCTGATTCGATAGAGCAGAACAACATCGAGATTTTATTGAGAAACGTTAACAATTATAATATCGATATTTCAGGTCATGAGTGAAAAACTAACCGGCCAACAATTAGAACAGCTTACCTAAGTTTACATTATATATATTATGTAAATAAAATAGGAAATGTTAAGTGCAATTTACAATCGCGTTCATATTATACTCTGGTAGCGAGTATTTAATATGCTCAGTCCATATCATTACATTCGAAATTCGTGTCAGGGACCCCGATACATTAAATTTGGGACGGATCTTGACCTTCCTATATGAACATATACAAATCGTCCTACTTAAGAAAAAGCTGTTGTGTAAAAGCTCGCAATTTTTTTGTAAATTATATAAATTAAAAATTAAATCACCTTCTCGCTATATCCTGCACACAACAGGGCCGTTCCCCAGTTTCTGCCGAATTCTGAAGGCATTGCGTGTTGAGTGGAAGAACTCAACGCCGCGCTTTGCCTCAACACCAGAGCGAAGAAATGGAAATTTAAGCGTAAATAAATATATCACTCCCTCGAGTGGGGATCGAACCCACGACCGTCGCGTTACAGTTACACCCTAGTGCCGCTGCGCCACGACGGCCTCAAAATGTAAATTATATAGATACTATGTAATATAATATATTATATATTATTTTTATTTTATATAATATATTATTTTATAAAATGGCACAAAATAGGATATTTGTTAAGCTAAGCTAAGCTCGGAAATGTTTGTGAAATGAAATTATACTGTTATTAAGTTATATCTTATATTAAACTTTATCCTATATTACGACTAGATTATGTTGCATATAGACACCTAATATAGAAAATTGTAACTGGGGGTAAATCTTCTTACACACATTAACATGAGAAATTTATTATTTATATGTAAAATTATTCGAATCTAGTGTTTTGGATATAAGAGTAAACATAAAGTTAATAGTAATTAACATTAAATGTTTGACTATGATAGTAATAGATGGCAAAACCATATAAAAATATATCAGGCATAATAATTTATAAAATGGAATTCAAATAAATTCTTAATTAGTTGGACCACATAGAGAAGGCTTAAAGCTATGTTGGATAGCCTACGTTTATACACATACACTGAGAACATGGTTTTTTTTCTTTTTTTTTTCAATTTAATGATATAATGAATATATATTTAATAACTGTAGACACATATATTTTTTATCATTTTTTTTTATTATGCAACTTACGTCAATTTTTTTTTTTAATATTTTTATTATTTAATGTTTTTTTGTTTTTTTTCTTAATTTTAAAATTTTTTGTAATATATCAATCAATAAGGATATGAATGAGATATATGGACTAATTCCTGGTTACCGGGTCAGTTTGATATAATTGTAAAGTTCTTAAATCGTATATGCCACTCTTGTTAAATATTTAGTTTCTCTGGCAAGTGTCTTCTAGATATTTGACTTTCTTTTTCAAATCTTCAATAGTTTCTTTCAGCATAGAATAAGAGTCCTCCAATGTGTTCAGGCGATGGTCGCTTTCAGTGAATTGCGTGTAAAGATCCATTTGGGCTGAAGTATCCCGGCGTATTCGATTTGATTCATTTTCACTTATATCATCACCACATGATTCACAATCTGCCCAAAAGCGAAAATCGACCGATGGTATATCTTCACAAGAAATTAAACCATCTTGAACTTCCGGAAGTAAAAACACGTTTTCACTTATCGTGTCGATATTGTCTCCGTTGTCACACAAGATCCTTGCTAAGTTGGCCTGCCTAATCTGACGTAATTGTTCAGGCTCAAATGTTGAAGGATTTTCATACCAGAGACGATCACCATCACGCAAACGCTTGAATTGTTCTATTAATAAGCAACGGAAAAGGGGACCAACTTTTCCTCCTTCAACTTGATCTTCTAATATTCCACCCACCCAAACATCAATGTTATATACTGATCCATAAAGTGTTTTAAGTTTATTCCTGACAGTCTGATCGGATATTTCACTCGCTAAGTCATCGAAATCATTTACTTCACTCATATTGCAAAACTGGCGGAACTGTGTATAAGGAGGTATAGCGTGATCACGTCCTCGTTGAATATTAATAGCTGCTAAATCAAGTGCTACAGCATGTGCTGTATGGAACAGCTGCTCAGTAAGCTCAGTGTTTAAATTTTGTGTGGGAGTTTTAAGTTTAGCAGGGGTGCTGAACATGCCTCGTAGTAAAGGATCAACTCCACCTTCATCAACTAGTCTCCAAGGGGAGAAGAAAGCATTGCGCAATAATAAATGTCCTTGAGGTATAGTTTCAAAGTTTTCATCATAACGATGCAATAATGGATTTATGATTGAATGACCAAATCGTAAGGCGGCTGTAGCAAAAACATTAGAGATAGACGGATTGAGATTTGGGTTATATTGTTTATATTCACCCAATTGTTCGTATCCTTCAGGGCCTATAATAAGAGGCAGCCAGTCTTTGTATGTTATGACTTGTATTTCAGCTCCGACAATTTTCCTCGCTTCTTGATATACCCTGTCGCCATCCCAGAATGGATTCAGAGCCTTTAGGATTATTGCAATACGATTATGTTCTCGCATCCAGATAGTATGCATTGCTGCTAAGCCAATTTGTTCATTAGCTCTTATGTCCCCGGCTACGAAGCAGCTGCGGGTACTTTCTTCTAGATTGCGCCTACAGTCCATTGCATTCAAACCAGTAGTAGGTAATAAATGTTTTTTACCGGGAAATTGCGCCCCGACACGAAGAGTACCATTTTCGTTACTTAGATCCCGGAGATCTTCAGCAACTGTTTTTTCAAAACCGTAAACCTGAGACGCGTCAATAAACGATGTAAGTTGATTAATTTGTTCTCTTGGTTGTAATTTTCCGAAAAGAGCTGAGGTCATTCCAGAACCACAAACCGAGCTTGTCCTTACAAAGTCAATGCATCTGCGATTAGTTATTCTTGGATCATTTTTAGGAACATCTATAGGGAAACATGGGGCTGCATAATCACATGTTTTTTTGCAATCTACCCCATCCCAAGTCTGTGAGCTTACAGATGGCAAAGCATGGTCCAAGTCATGATCTAGCCATTGACCCCACTGCATCGTCATATGAGTTATTTCAATATCCATAGATATTTCAGTGGTACTAATAATTTCTGTAGAAATTAATCTTGCACTCGGTAAGCTATGTCCGTTATACTTTTTGTTTTTATTCCATCCCACTGGTTGACTAAATCCGTTTTCATATATAGGATAAAGAAGTCGACGGAAACTAGAAAGCGAAGTACCCCAATTTGGATGATTGTAATTATTACAGCTTCCGTCAATACTCCGGTACTTCTTATGAAAACACATATCTGAACAATCCTTGTTTTCCCTGTGAGCTACACAACCAGATAAACGAGCTATAATTTCTAGATGTTCACCGGATAAGATTCCTTCATAATAGTAGGGTTGAATAGCAGTAATGTTTGATCCAGACTGCGTAAATTCCTTGACTTTATCTAAAGTTCGCTCATAAATTTCAGCTGCACGTGCTACCTCTCTTTCTGGTGCGTTGGGAAACCTTGCCATCCTGTAAAGTTCTGCTATGCTTGTTACTGATGTTCTATCCTTAAATAGGTTTTCCACAGTCCTTGCAATGGCTTGATCAACATCTCTTGTTGCTTCTGTTAAAGCAATATTCACATATTCGTCACCTGGTAGAATATGATCTTTAACAGTAAGAAATACCGACGCAGTATCACGTCCATATTCATTATACACAGAACACTCGTAATTTCCGGCATCCGATAAGCTTACGTTATTAATAATTAAACTACCGATCACGGTAATTGTGAATCGGTAGTTGGCAACGATGCGGTTTCCATCTTTTCTCCACTCAATTGTGGCCGGGGGGTCACTTTCATATTCGCATGGCATTTGTACAGATGTTTCTTTAAAAGCGTCGGTATCTTCTGGTTTAAGTGTTATTTTGGGATGCGTAATTTTAAATTCTTGTACTTTTAAAATAGCAGATATTTCTGTAAGCCCTTCAGAATTTTCGGCACGACAGTGGTACAATCCACCGTCTTCTTCGGTGGCTTCAAGTATTGTCAAATTTTGATATTCGTTACTTAAAATTATATTATCAGTAGGGGGCAATACCATAGTGTTTCGATACCATGAAATAACAGGTTTAGGCACTCCTCTAGCTGTACATTGAAATTGAGCAGTATCGCCAATTGTCACTGTCAGATCCTTTGGTACTATAATAAACGCCGGTGCAACTAAAACAAAAAATATTATTATATTATACTTAAAATATACTTAACTATTATATTTATTAACTTAGTATAATTTTAGCTAAGTTATTTCATTACCCATAACTTCAAGCGTAACCGAAGCCGTTATTTTCCCGTTAATGTTTTCAGCTTGACAGGTGTACAATCCAGAATCTTCATGTTGGATATTTTCGATTATAATGGAACCATTGTGACGCATCGAAATACGTTCAGTTAATAATATTCGTTCATTATTATAATACCATGAGATATGAGGCGCTGGATTGCCTTTTGCAACACAGTCAAAGCGTGCAAGACGTTGATTTATTTTAACTACTTGTTTACGAGGTAGTATTGTAAATACCGGGTAACCTGCAGTAAAATAAGATTTGATATTTTATTTTTTTATACACATAAATTACAAGTTATGTTATTACCGCTTAGGGGAAAAATACTTACCGTTGCTGTCAGGCTTAATTTGCACCATCATTTTAGCTGGCTTTGATTTTACTTCGCCAGCAGGGTTCTTAGCTGCACATTCGAATACACCCACATCATTTTGATCTGCGTTATGAACCATAAGAGTGCCATTGTCCATCACTTCATATCTAGAACTGTCAATTGGCAAAACTGCTGAATCTCTAAACCATACAATTTCGGGTGCCGGTTCGCCTTTTGCGACACAACTGAACATGGCATCGTCTCCAAAGTTGACTACTACATCTTCAGGATCCGATTCGATTTCAGGTCGTTCTGAAAAGATTTCAATTAGTACCAAAGACAATAAATAGAAAGTTTTTAAAACATATACAAAGAATAACTTACGACAATGGAAGTCTTTCTCTTTCATCGCAGCCAAAGATGTTCCAGTGGCCCCAGCGGGTTCATAGCAAGTTGCAGCGATACTCATATCATTGTGCTCGGCGAGCATATGGACAAACCAGAGCATAGCACAATCGCATACTAGGGCGTTGCTGTCCAGGCGCAACTTGTGCAACTTCGGCATGCCGCGGAAGGAACCAGGTGGAATAGTCTTCAAGTTATTGTTGTGTAAGTATCTGAATAAACAATGATCATTTAAATATATGTTTATGAATTAACTAAATTCGGTCCACAGTATTTCAAATACTTACAATCGCTCAAGGCGCGGCAAGTTGGAGAAAGTTTCAGGTTCAATTTGATGTATTTCATTGATATGCAAATACCTGGAACAAAACGATAATATATCTAATTTCTTTTTTATACATTATTTGTTAATTTAACGTATGTATCCCGCTATTTATTAGATTATAGAGAAAAGTCAATTGTCTTTTAGATATTTTTTTCATATGAAAATTCAGAACTAGAGGCCTTCGTGGCGGAAGGATGTAATTGAACGCGACGTTTGTGTTTTCGGGCCCCACTCGAGGAAATAAAATATTATTTTTTAATATCGAACAATTCAGCGGAAAGTGGAAAACGGAGTGCCTTAACACTAGGTTCCTTCTGGCTACCTTGTTGCATGCGGAATACAGTGTGAAACTGATTTAAATTTTTTAAAATTCAGAACTAATGAAATTGAAAATTAAGTAACAGAAATCTTAAACATAACACAACTTTCATTTTAAACTATTTTAGTCACCAATTTGCATTTCTACCATACCAACATATATGACGTCTCTCAGACAAGCGAAAAGCGTAGAAATATTGCTAACAAAAGATTGTGTGTGTTATGCACAGCTTCCCTTTGTACTATAAAGCGAAGTTTGCATTTGGTGAGACCGTTTCTACAATAAGGTAAATAAGTGCGCGGAATTGCTTCCCGAAGTAAATCATCGTTTCAATTCAATTCAATTCAAAATATTCTTTATTCAAATAAACTTATAATAAGCACTTTTGATACGTCGAATGAACATATGAACAAAAAGCTACCACCGGTTCGGAAGGCAGGCAAGAAACTCAACAGTTGCTCTTTTCAAAACAATATATGGAGCATTATTTACGATTTAAAAATTGGGTAACACTGGCCACCGAAGAAGACGTAAAAATATTAATAAATAACAATTAATTACCCCAAGAAAGAATTGAACCCACTTCCTCGCTTTACGGGTACACGCTTGTGTTTCAGCGTCATATATGGCATATTTGTCAATATTATGAAAATACTGCCTTCATAGTACTATTAGGAAATATTTCACAGATTTCACATTTCACAGATTGTTGTCATTGCGATTCATAGATATTTTCAAATACTAATATTTATTTGGAATCTGGACCTATAACTGTTGATAAAGAGTATTAAAAACAACGTAAGTTGGTTATAAAAATAATAATTTGATGCCATTAATCGCATGTATATTCTTTAGACTTGTTCTCACTGACTGAGGTAAGACGCACGCACAGCCGTAACCGCTGATGGTAGAAACGTGAAATTTGGACAAATATTTACTTTTGTAATCTGGACATCCACTAAGAGAAGGGATTTTGAGAAATTTTAACCCTAAAGGGGTGAAATAGGGGTTGAAAGTTTATATGTAAAAAATTTAAAATCGCCGATTTTTATAAAATTTGAAATTCAGACTCTTAAAAATATTTAATTGAACACGTGTTTCACGGTTTTTTAGAATTTACCCCCTAAGGGTGCCAAGAAGGGGTTGAAAGTTTGTATGGAAAAATCTTTAAATCGACACCGCTTTTTATAAAATTTGAAATATTTCATTGAACACGTGTTTCATGGTTTATTAGAATTCACCGCTAAGCAATAAGCAGGCGAAGCTGCGCGCGTCCGCTAGTAATATATAAAGTACGCATGAATTTTACCTACATATAGACAAATACAAAGAAATTAAGCTTCAAAATATAAACACAATCTATTCCGAGAACAATACTTGATTTTCCTCCCTATATAGAACACTATGTCATATTGTTAGACACTTAGCAACCGCAATGACATCATTTCGAGATAATACGTTCGACTATTGAATAACAACACATCTTAAAATGAATACAAGACATTAGTTAAATTAGGGCGTCGTGGCGCAGCGGCACATGGGTGTGGGTTCGATCCCCACTCGAGGAAGTGAAATATTTATTTACGTTTATATTTCCATTTCTTCGCTCTGGTGTCGAGGCAAAGCGCCGCGTTGAGTTCTGCTTCTCAACACGCAACGCCGGCAGAAAGTGGGTAATGGAGTGTCTTAACACTAGGTTCCCTCCGCCTACCCTGCTGTGTGCAGGATACAGCGTGAAGTTGATTTATTTATTTATTACTTTCGTTAAATGGCGAAAACATAATATAAGATAAGAGCTTAAAATTACTAAAAATAAATAAATCATCTTCAAGCTGTATCTCGAATACAGAAGGGTAGGCAGAGGTAACCTAGTGTTGAAACACTCCGTTACCACTTTCCGCCGAATTTTTAGTGGCATTGCGCGTTGAGTTGCGGAACTAAACGTCGGTCCTTGGTGCCACGACGGTCTCAGATTTAAGATGAATGATGATGAATGTGGGTTCTATCTGGGAATAGAACCCACAAACGAGGGAACAGAATATTTTAATGCTAGGTTTCTTCTGCCTACTCTGCTGAGTGCGGTAAACAGCGTATAAAAAAGCTTTATAAAAAAAATCGAATAGGGAACCCAAATAAAATATATGTGAACTACCATACATACATATATACATACATACATATATACATACATACATATATCATACATACATATACAGCTTCACGCTTTATCCCTAGCGGAGTAGTCAGATAGGACGGAGCGCCAAATG
Source organism: Heliconius cydno galanthus (assembly GCA_036379175.1). NCBI lineage: Eukaryota > Metazoa > Arthropoda > Insecta > Lepidoptera > Nymphalidae > Heliconius > Heliconius cydno. The sequence goes on from JAKRZM010000259.1 coordinate 463,031, forward strand.
TTACAGTCTCTACATAGCTCTTTCCCCTCATCCACTGTCGTCAACCTCTTCATACATGCCCTCCGGGGGAACCTAATGCTTTTTATGTGACCTGCCTCCAGTATCTTTGATACTGTGTTTTCGAAGGTCCACCGAGGTCTCCCCCTACCTCTCACACCGCTTACTTTTCAATCATAGATCTTTTTTGCCATTCTTTCATCACTCATTCGTTCGACGTGCCCAGACCAGCTGAGCACGGAGCACACTATGTTTCCAACTTCCCTTTGCCTATCCCGCTATATGCGTGATACAGAGTGAAACCAAAAAAACTCTCACATTTTACAATTATAAAAACATAAAATTAAAATAATAACATAAATAGAATACTCACAGTTGTTCCAGATGGACCATGCCATGGAAAACATCAGAATCTATATGTTTTATACGATTTCTGTATAGATAGAGATATTTTAGGCGGCGTAGGCCGTGGAAGGAGCCTGATCGTAACTCTGTCAGCTGATTGTCATTTAGCAGCAGTGATCGTAGCCGATGAAGATGGCTGAATACACCCGGCGCTATGTCGAATATGCGGTTAAAACGCACGTCCCTGGAACAAAGGTAATTTTTGTTAGTTAAATAGTAATTAATAATAATTAATTCTGCACACAATGTTTCAAAAATTGGATAGAAAGTTAGATCATTGTTTTTTTTTTTTTATTTAAGCTGTATAAGAATATGTATACCTACTAAATAATTATAAAAAAAATTATATATTATCATACTTTTCTAGCTTCACGCCGTATTCCTCACATACAGGGTGGTAACTTGGGAACCTAGTGTTAACCGTTCGCTACTTTCCGCCGAATTCTGGATGCATCGCGTGTTGAATTGAGTAACTTAACGCCGTGCTTTCCCTCGTTACCAGAGCGAGGAAATGAATATATTAAATATTTCATTTCCTCGAGTGCGCTACGACTGGCTTCACTAATTTTATTCGTATGCTGATACTTTTATATTGGCTATTAACGATCGTCGTGACTTAGGTGGGAGGAAAGTTCTTTCTATTTAAGATGATAGCAACGTCATTTACCTATAGGTAATAAAAAACGTTCCCCTTTTAAGATCCTATAAAATTAAGTCACTTTTACAAGAAAATAGAAATATATTTAAAAATAACAGGCCCTTTTTTATACTAAAATTAAATATATCTAGTAAATCTAAAAACATACTTAGTAAATATTAACAGATACGAAATATTTATAGCCATTAAATTGTTTGAGGCCAGGTAAACGCGATAGGTAGGTTGTGGGGTTCGATTCTCACTCTAGGAAATGAAATATCTAATGTTTAAATTTCCTTGCTCTGGTAACGAGGCCAAGCGCAGCTATAGAAAAGGAGAATGGAAGTGTCATAGCACTATTATCCAAGGTTCCCTCTGTCTACTCTTATATGGTCGGGCAACAGCGTTTAAAAATATTTTAAATATTTATTTAAATGTGATGATGATTAGCATTAAAGTAAGCATTAATTTTCAATCATGATAGACTACCTATAGTTATTGTATTTGTATTGTAATTTATAATCGGCTTAAGTACTAAATGGTTGATAGAACAACTGCTAATTTAGTGAAATAACTTTTATATCGATAAATTAGTCTAGGCCTAGCGTCATAGCATCTAGCTGTAAACACGACTATTATGGGTTCGATTGCCTCTCGGGGGAATGAATTATTTTCATTTCATTAGTAAGAAACAAATGCGCGACATTGTATTACGCCATCACTCAATGTTTCGAGCCTTAGGCGGAAAGTAGAGGACGGAACGGAAGTGTCTTAATGGGAACGGACTGTCGTAACACTAGATTCTCAGGTGCCCTTTGCCTGATATGAGCGGGATACAGCGTGAAAGTAGTACAAAAAATAAATTTCGAATTACAAATCGCAATCGACCCTGCTCAGCGTCACGGCCGCGCTTTATTGGACCGCACAAAGCGAAATAGAAAATAGCTTTCAATACTTTTTATACTAAGCCAAAGCTTATAAAAAGTCTAAACGAGAGAATTCTATGCTATATATTGTATATTTTTTTGCTTGACTATCATAGTTTTTTTTTTTAAATAAAATTATAGAGCCACACTATTTAAATTTAAATCTATTTTAGTATTGTTATTTATAAAATTAAACTATTGATTAAAACAGAATTAGAAACAAAAGTAAAAAATATTACTTAAAAAAACCTTTTTAAAAATAAGCTTTCTAGATTTTTTGTGGTGTATTGTTTTTTAATCAATCAATCAATATCAATCTCTTTCATTTGATATTATGTGGATTGTGCAGTTTTATAATCCACCATTTTGGAAAAAAAAAATCTAACATGAGGTTAATGCTGTTAGGCCTATTGGCTTTTACAGGGTCACCGAGGGGGGAGGGAAGAGGGTACTGTGTCCCTGAAGAAATCCAAGCACTAAGTGGCCGCCTGTGAGGAAGTCGACGACTGTAAGGGCGCCCCTTGTGGGTGTCGAACCTCGGCTTGCGGCTTTCTTTCTTTTCTTCTTCTTGGATTAACAACAATATTCATCATTATATTTCTTACTAGCAAAATTCGAAGCAAGCGAAGTTATTTAAAAGCTAAAACTGCAAGTTGTAAATAACAATCATTTGTTAGGTTTACACGAACTATTCTTATGTCGCGATCGACGTATTTGCAAGACTTTAGTTGCATAAATACCCTTCAATCTTCGCATTAAACCCAATTAGCACAACAATAATGACGGCTTAGTCGCTGGATCTCTACTGAATTTCCACAAATCTCAATACTCAAATAGATGAATTATATTACAGGTATATATTTTATATGTATGTATGTAATGTAATGTATATATTTTTTATTAATTTAATATATTTTCTAATTTTATATGTATTTTTATTTATACTAATTTTATAAATGTGAGTTTGCTTACGCCAAAACGATGAAACTTTGTACACATATTCTAAGAGGTATTAGAAAGAACGTAAGATTGGAACTATTTATTAAGAAATATATGTTATCCTTTAGCTATAATATAATAATAACATTAAGCGAGCCAAGCCCCGTTTGAGTCTCTAGTATAATTATTTCCAGTAAATATATAAAAACACTATTTTTTGTGTGTTTGTGTTAGTGTTGATTGAAGCCACTACCATCGTCGCAGATACAGTTAAACCTGTACCACTGCGCCCCGAAGATCTCATTTAATAAAAAATTTAAATAACAAATTATCAACAAGTCATGTTGGTTAAATTTTAAGTTTTTATTAAAATAAATGGTAATAATAATTTATTAAATATTTTATAGTGCTTAGCGATTAGTATTTTACAGAATAGGAAAAGTAAAATTAAAGTATGTGCAATTTGCTTTAAAACATTCACTAGCCGATATTGATAATAATAATTGATACTTTTTTGCAAGTATCAGGTAACTTTAAAGTATTTGTTTCTACAAAGAAACATATGGATATATCATGGTCATAGACCTCATGAGGTCTATATGTTTCTGTACTAATTTAAATTGTCCGTTTTCCTAAATTAAGTAAGTAACTAAAGTAACTTCCACCTGCAACTTTATCTACGTGAACGTTTAAAGTTGGGTCGGACGTAAGAGAATTAAAAATTTCATATACTTTGAAGCCAGACGTGGCGCAGAGCACAACTGTAAATACGACAGGTTCGATTTCCACTCGAGGAAATGAAAAAATAATATTTTCATTTCTTCATCGTGGCAAAGCACGTCGTTATGTTCCGCCACTCAACATGCAATGCCTTCAGAATTCGGCGGAAAGTGGGGAGCGGAGTATCTTAATACTAGGATCCTTCTGCGTACCCTGCTACATGCAGGATACAGGAAAAAGAAAATATTCGGAAGAAGATCGTACCCACAACCATCATATTGACAGTCATACAATATTTCACTGAACCACTATGGTCTCAATTCTTTATCTATAGACATACTCCCATCTAATAGAGCAAAACAATAAAAGAATAGTATCTACTATATATTCAGTAGTGAAACGGGCACAATGTCAGGGAGCGCCACCGTGTCTAATGTGTTTTAGTTCAATAGGTCCACCTACCTTATATGAAACGACCTGGACTCACCCAATTGCATTGTACATTGGAGTTTTTTAAAATCGTTTTATAATTGAACTTACTACTACGTTTGTTAATCGATTAGATGTTTTTTTTTTATATATATATAGTTACAATGTAAGACTAAAGAGATTCAGGATTTTTCTTGTAAATCTCTAAAATTTTATTGTGGAAATTAACTAATATTTTTTGCACTTATAACTAACTATATTTATACATATAATAAAATTGATCGCTGTCTGTGCATGGAAGGTATTTGAGAAATTCTATTACTGAGGTTATTTATCAATGTAAAAGTGTTTAAAATAATGATTTTTAAAATTTCAGAATGGGTTTTACCGATTTAAGTGCAGATATTTACTATTATATTTCGGCAAACTTCCCTTAACATTTACTATTTATATTAAATGATGGTTCATTAATAAAAACGTATGTCAATATTACCAAGTTATGTCAAAAATATTACAAAATATTTTTTATTGACTGAAACTTTACTTTTCTATATTTGGATTTCTATCTTTAAAATGATAATTTTATTAGAACACGAAAGTCATTCAGATTAGTAACTAAATAATTGTGTATATCTACTAACTAGCGGGCGAAGCCTCGAGCGGGTTGCTAGATATTTCTCTAATGACTTCTAGAAGAATTACACACTGCAAGTGAGGCGATATCGCGAGTTCAATTTTTAATAGCCTACTTTAAAGTGTTTTGCGAAATGTATTAACGTTAATAAGATCACTTGACTTTTCAACAAGAAGTGTCATTGCCCTACATTATAAATTTTTCCAAGTCAGAAACTAAAGTACGCTTGCGAAGTTCTGTAATATTATTCCTTCCATTTAATGACTTACTCTTATAAATACGGAGAAATTTATTAACGTGATAATTATAATTTAATTTATTTAATAATGATAATTTAGTAACGAAGTGTCTTAACACTACCTTTCCTCTACTTACCCGGCTGCATGCGGGATAATGCAAAGGGAAAATGTAGCGGGAAAATGTAGCGTAAAAAAACGATATTAAATCTCGAATAACAGTTAATTGTAGCTAACGTAAGTGAAGCGGAATGATAGCTATCGATAATAAAAACACAATGATATTTTTTAAATTGTTTGAAATATTGTAATTTAAATGGTTTTTAAACGTGAAGGGCCCTACAAATATTTTACCGTGAGTGCTGATCGTGCTTCAGTCAGTTTTATTATACCTTACACGTAAATTAAACGCTAGTCGTTGAAAAAAATATTTTGAATACTTAACGTATTACTTAATAAATTTAATATTTTAATTGTCGATATTACATTATATATTTCGTGGGGCAGCGGCTCAAGTGTGTGACTCTAACGTGACGGTTGTGAGTTCGTTCCTACTCGAGGAAGTGAAATATTTATTTACGTTTATATTTCCATTTCTTCGCTCTGGTGTCGAGGCAACGCGCGGCGTGGAGTTCTGCCATTCAACACGCAATGCCTCCAGAATCTGGCAAAAAGTGGAGAATGGAGTGTCTTATCACTAGGTACCCTCTGCCTGACTTACTGTGTGCGGGATGCAGCGTGAAGCTGTTTATTTTTTTTTTATTTACTAAGTTCCGTTATTTTTATTGATGGTGAAACTAAACGCCGCACTTTTCTACGCGTACTTACAGTGAAAATAACGTAAGTTTTAAATATAAATATTACGGTTTAAATAATATTTTTTTACTAACAGTAACAGAAGCGAGAGATAACAGTGAAGCGACAAGATACAACGGATATGTGTTTCGATAATTCGTAGAAACGTGATGTCCGTTGTTTATTTGACTGATAGAGATTGTAATTGTAGGGAGTTCTCAACTTTAATAGTTTTGGGTTTTTTTAGTTTCACGCTGTTTACCGCATGTAGCAGAGTACCCAGGAGCCTAGTGTTAAAACACTCCTCCTCCCAATTTTCGCCGAATTCTGAAGACATTGCGGGTTGAAGAAAATGAAAATATTTAATATACACCATTTCCTCGATCCTACCTTTATCGAAATATTAATATTTTATATGGCAGGTACAATTAGTTTACGAACCAGTAATAGGACAAAATTAAAAATTCATTGATATACCACAAAGCTCTTTTCTGTCAACAAATTATGTATAACATAATAACATATATCAAATATTTTTTAACTTTCAGTCAAATTACAAATTTTCCTTTCATAGAAAAATTATTAATATAAAAAAGATTTATATTTGTTTTAAATTACGGAACGACTTTTTTTATATAGTTTTTATTAATTAGTGATAAGAACAATGTGTATTCAAAATTTTGTAACGCGAAGTTAAAAATTTTTATATATTAAAAAAAAAAAAAAAACAGTCGAATTGATAACCTCCTTTTCTTACAGAGTCGGTTAAAAAGGGAGTACATACTGTGTACACCACGCACTGTGAACTAATGATCTAGTTAGTCATTTTTCTCAGTAGCATGGTAATATGATATCCAATTTTGAAGTACAGTACGACATTTTGTACTTACAATTCTTTAACGTTGGAATAAACTATCTTTCAAATGATTCTCTTAAAGAAGCAATGGTTTCAAGAACTCTAATTTCCAAGGACCTACCTATAAAATTCGCATATCTAGGTAAATTTTCTATTAAATTCAGGTCCATTTCATATATGAAGAGCACGACCTTATTTTTTTTTTCTTTTTATATTAAAATCGAAAACAAGATAATGACATATAGATAAGATTAGTCAATATTTAGCCATTGGCTAAGGAACCCTAAAAATCATAAAATAAATATAAAATAATAATAAAATTTATATAGCATTAAGATACTCATCAAACATCAAAAATAATAAAATATCGGATTATAATAGTCTAAATTAAGTTTTTTCACGCTTTATCCCGATTTATTCCTATAACCTACAGTCAGGACATCCTTCCTCCACTTTGAATTTGACGTAACTCAACGCCGTTATATTATAAATACATATAATATTTAAAATCTTTATATACCTAAGATCGAAGTAACATGTTCCGGTGATTGCTTATATTGTCTCTATTCTTCGAATAACTAGATTTTACAACAAATATATTTCAATATCGTTCATTGTAATATATTTTATGACTAATGTATAATTTTAAAAGGACTTCAGTTTTAATTTCATGTCATATGATTTATGTTTTAAATCAGCTTCACGCTGTATCCCGCACACAGCAGGGTAGGAACACAGAGGGAACCTAGGGTTAAAACACTCCGTTACCCACTTTATGCCGAATGGCAGAACTTACCGTTGAGGTGCAGAACTTACCGTAGCTGGACGTGTACCTTAAATTGGCGCTATCTCTGAAAGGTCCTTTCATGTTAGAGAGTATGCATACAGTCTTAACTACATATTAGACTCAATCCTCAAAATTTCAGTTTTGCTAAAATGACGTATGTCTGGGGGCCCTGGGATCTCAGTCTATTAGATAATATTATACTTAAATCTACAAAGAGTGGAGAGCTAAATAACAACATTCAAATGCGTGATCAGCGGCGGGATGGAATACTTGAATTTTTCTTTTAGAGCAGGGAATAGAAAATAATCCATTCTAAACTACAGTCAGACGCTGTCCTACTGCGCCATGACCGTTTAGAGCTTCACGCTTTATTCCGAATATATCAGGGTAGGCAGACGGAACCTAGTAATCTAGTGTTAAGAGTCACCGAACCCATTAAGACATTTCCGTTCCCCACTTTCCATCGAATCCTCGAGGCCTTGGGCAACACCCAATGGCGTAACTTAACGCCAGAGCGAGGAAGTGAAAATATTAAATATTTGATTTCCCAAGCGGGAATCAAACCCACAATTGTCGCAGCACATATACAGTAATACGATTGTGCACCTGCGCCACGACAGGGGCCGTTATTGTACATAATTTAAGTACTCCTTTGCCTCGTCCACTGTCATCAACCTCTTCATACATGCTCTCCGTCATCCGGGGAATCCCCATGTTTTTTAAGTGAGCTTCCACTAATATCTTCGATACTGTGTTTTCGAAGGTCAACCGAGGTCTCTCCCTACTTCCAAAATACTGCATTCCATAATGACACGTTTCAATAGAATTTATAATGCAAATTACGTAATTTGCATTAGAATTGACTAATTATAGTTCAGGCAACCCAGTAACATGAATGGAACATAATAAATGGTTTAGCGACACAATTAGCCGAATTAACACAATTCGGGTTGACTCGAGGCTTACCTATTTAGTATATCAGTTGCATTCTATTTTAGTTTAATGCGATTATTTAAATTTATATATTTTTATATAATTATATAGCAAAGTTAGAGTATTTCATTGAAGCGGTTTATAAGATTTTGGGACCCACTCATATAAAAATTGTACCTACACTCAAATATTTGAACAATCAAAAACTGTCACTTCAGTACCTCTAGTTTCTAAAATATAAAGACAAAATCATATCAAAATGAGTTCAGCAAAATAATAAAACGACATAATAACCAAGAGTTCGATTTCAAAATGCCACTACAGTTCATTTAAGATGTGGATGGGTTATCATCTTAAAAATTTTCGTCACGTCTCTAGTACAATCAGCAGCAAAAATTGTTGCAGATATAAAATTCTAAACGAGTAACCCATGCGTCGCGTCGCGTCGTTGGCGACGTGTTTATACGAGTATAGCATAAACAGCGATACGTGATCTTAGTTAAATTATACAGTACAATAAATTCTTAGTTATAGATGTCCACCTGGTGTAAGTTGAAAAGTTGTCGACAAAATAATTGATAGATAATATAAAAACTCCCGACACAAAAAATCCCATTAGGTAAACAAAAAAAAAATCAGCTTCACGCTGTATCTTGCACGCAGCAGGGTAGGCCGAGGGAACCTAGTGTTAAGACACTCCGTTCCCCACTTTCTGCCGAATTCTGGAGGCATTGCGTGTTGAGTGGCAGAACTCAACGCCGCGCTTTGCCTCGACACCGGAGCGAAAAAATGGACAAGCTACTAAAAATGTCGATAGTCTTCAATTTTAGATGTTGAATTCAAATTCCACGCTCTAGATTAAGTCAACTTGCAAATAAAAAAACTAAATCAAAATCGGTTCATCAGTTTAGGAGCTACGTTGCCATATAATGACACACAGATACACACATATACAGTTACACACGCACACACACCCTTTTGTTTTTGACGGGGGCTAGCAATAATTATGTATTACATATATTTTATGAGATATTTCTATTTTCTGTTACACAAAACGCGACAAATTAATCCAAAATGAGATAATCTCAAGGCGGAGACTAAAGTGATACAAACATAATCTCACAGTAATAAAAAAATACCAAAAAAACCCATACTGAAGATAAAAAAAACCAAAACCCGACTCCAATATTTAGTTACCAATACAAAACTTACTGTCAATACATTTGCGTTTATAATGAATTCGAATAAATAAAGTGAATTAATGATGAACCTCCAGTAGGAAATTTAACGTGTTTTACGGTTATTGAGGGTTGTTTTATATTTTATTTTTGTATTATCAAAGCAATATCGGGTTTTAACGGATTAAAAGATAAACATTTTGCCCATCCCTTATGTAAATATTGGAAAATATTTACTATTCTACATGTAAATATTACAAATGAACTATTGAAATATTTATATTGGTAATGTAATATTGACGCCATCCTAGCAAAGTTGACGCTCTACAATGTGATATCACACCTATCCTTCCTTAGACTACGGGTCTGACACTGAAGTGTTTACTTATATTTTAAGCTAGCTTTTACTTCCGGCTTCGACTGATCGACCTTCCTCGGGAAATGGGCTATTCAACACAGAAAAAAAACAGTTCTTGAGATTAGCGCGTTCAATAAAACGAACTCTTCAACTTTGTAATACGAATATTTTTCTGGTCTGATCAATTATAAAGTGGTGCGTTAGATTCCAACACGAAATAGGCAATAGTGGTCTATGATTTCATATAACATTTATTTATACTGTATTATTAGTTTCTTCAAAATAAAAAATATATGAAAAAATGAATTTTGGAATAGAATTGCAAAATTTAAGTGTATACGAATCAAAGTTTACTAGTAAAACGTCGATCGAACTTCTGTCCGTTACTGATTTATTTCATAAACACTTCTACTTCTACTGTACAGCTTCATGCTCAATTTTCGGTCTAGAAATCGGTGATATGTTGAAATTTTGGTGGATTAATAAAAATGTAATTTCTATGGAATTAAATAACATTTTAACTTTTCTTAAATTAAATTTTTCAAAGCATAAGAGAACTTACTAAGCGATTCCAATAATTATTAAAGTATACAGACATGCAATGGTATAATCAACTTTATTGTTTTTCGACGAAATATTGAACAATTGAAATATTTCCAATTTTCAGCAGAAATAGATATTTCGAATACAAACACAGACATATTGGGAAGCCACGTTTGTGCCTAACAGGCTTTTCGGTCACTCTTTTGTAGATTTAACTTCAACAACAACAAAAACACATATTTTTTATATTTCATATTTCCCTTGCGACAAAAATTGCAGAACCGATATGAAATCTGACTTTGTATTTTCAATGGAAGCACAATACGCGTTATTCGTTATACAGTACATATATGTATCGTTAAATATATATATATATATATATATATATATATATATATATATATAGCTTCATGTTGTATCCTGCACACAGCAGCGTACGCAGAGGTAAGCTTGTGTTAAGACACTCCGCTCTCCGTTTTACACCGAATTCTGGAAAGATTGTAGCGGTAACTGGCACTCAAGGCCGTGCTTTACCTCAATACCAGAGCGAGGAACTTGAAAATATTTCATTTCCTCGATTGGGGATTTCTCCACATGGGAATTGAACCCACATCTGTCGTGTTTACAATGGAACGTGCCGCTTCGCCATGACTGTCTAAATGTCACTGTAAACATATGAATACTAATGTTATTTTAAACGTGTTTAACGTTTGCGTAGGTGTATGAAGGGTGAGAATTTGTAAATATATTTCGGCTTGTATGAAAATGAATTAAGTTTCTTTTAATAAAGCCCAGAACATTCATTAAATATCTGTGAGCTTAAAAATTGTTATATAAAGTTATTAATAATAACTCTAAATTATGATTATTTAATATTTCAAATTATTAATTTATTCTAATGAGGGTGGTTTTTTAACTTCATTCTGTAGGGTAGGCAGAAGGAACCTGGGAACCTATTCTTAAGACGTGCAGTTGTTTAGAACATAATGAAAGAATAGTTTTACTAGTAACAAGTCTTATAACTCGTCCGAAATAACAGTAATTTTATTCATTTAAATATATCAAATTACTTAGGAATTGGATATAAACTAACTACCGTGACATTAAGTCGGACAGATCCCAATTTTACCATAATTCATTTAACATTTATTTTTACATTCCCATTTCTTCCTCTCAACACGCAGTGCCTCCAGAATTCGGCAGAACGTGGGGAACGGAGTATCTTTGGGGAAATTAGGTCCCCTCTGACTTATTTTATTTTTTTATTTTCCGTTATTAAATAAAAAGTATTAACTTTCAAACACACGAAGATACGTTCAAAAGTTTATCAGTTTATATTTCTTAAGAAATTCTCTACAGGAAGACACTGTTATGACAGCGTTTCTAATAAAAATATAAGATACAATATGTTATACTATACTACTACTATAACTAGTACTTCTACGGTTAGTAATAACGTCTCTTATACTTGGAGTAAAGTGGAAGCTGAAATTTACATTTATTGCTTGCTTGTGGCTCGCTGTACTACAGGGATAAAAATGATGAAAATTCAGACAATATTCTTGTTTTTAAGTACATATAAGTTGTTTTTGTTTTATTCCTGTGTATTTGTGATATTAATATATTATAATCCATACCTATATTATAAATTCGAAAGTAACTCTGTCTGTCTGTCTGCCTGTCTGTCTGTCCTTTACTCAATCAGGGCCAAACCGCTAATTTAATTGTGATAAAATACTCACATAGAGATACTTGAGGGTCTCGGGATGAACATAGGATATTTTTTTTTCTCATATTTGTCATATTTTCGATATATACCAATATATTAAAATACTTATTAATTTGACATGCAATTTATTCCGCCATGTTAATAACAACCGTCGCGTTGCTAAGCAACGATTTGCAAAGTTTGTTGTTAGAAAACGTCACCCAAAATGAGCTTGCTTAAACGCATCTCTCTATTGAAAACTGAAAATAATTTCATAAATATATTTAATAAATATTCTTATAGTACAAGCGGGCGTAGCCGCGTTCGGGTCCACTAGTATATATATATAAAAGGACTTGTCCTCACTGACTGAGGTAAGACGCACGCACAGTCGTAACCGCTGATGGGAGAAACGTGAAATTTGGACAGATGTTAACTTTCGCAATCTGGACATCCACTAAGAAGGGATTTTGAAAAATTTTAACCCTAAAGGGGTAAAATAGGGGTTGAAAGATTGTATGGAAAAAAAATTAAATCGGCATCGATTTTTATAAAATTTTAAATTTAGACTCTTAAAAATATTTCATTGAACACATGTTTCGTGGTTTATTTTAATTCATCCCTAAGGGTGCAAATAAGCGGGCGAAGCTGCGCGCGATTTATTACCTATCTTACTAAAAAGTGAGGTAGGTAAAGGTAATTTAGTTTTAAGACACTCTGTCTCTACTCTCCGTCCACAAACACTTAAGTCTACCTCTTGTTTGGTTTTTACACTAGGAAATTTTTGACCAAGTGATCGCAGGACTAACAATATCATGTTTATAGCCAGAAATTTCACACCGTATAAGAGCCTCATATCTCGTAGGAAAAAATAAAAATATTCTATTAATTCTGCAAATGGTCCTGTTGTCTAGAATTCAAACTTTACTATAAATGGAGGAAGATTTAGGAAAAGAACTTGACCATCTAAATTATGCATTTAATGTTTAATTTAATTAAGAAAAAATATTATTATAACACAAAAAGAATTTCAGTCTTCAGCTTTATATGCATAAAATATTAAAATTTCATTAAATAAACCTTTTTGTTCAAGTCTAGAAACGCAATATAGTTTACTTAGCATAATAATATGAAAAGCGAATAATAATGGGAGTTCATTCCGCTCGCCTTGTCAAACCTTATTTTAATACACGAACTACATTATAAATTAATGAAGCTACTAAATCATTTTACATATTCAGTTCAGCGGCTCATGCGACGGTTGCGGGTTCGATTTCCACTAGGGGGAATTTATTTATTTGTCCATTTTCATTTCCCCGCTCTGTTAAGAGAAAAACTTAAGTTAGTTAAGCTACGTTGAATTCCGTTTACTGAACACACAATGTATCAAAGATTGGGACATAAAGTTGAGAATGGAGTGCCTTAACACTAGGTTCCCCCTGTCTATCCCGCTAGCAGCGGGATACAGCGAAGAGCGAAGCTATTTTGCCTACCCTACATGCGGAATGCGTGAAGCTGAAAAAAAAATCATATAATTCAGCTCAAACGATGCGTTAACTTCCCCATCAATTACCATGCATTGTCTTTGGCGCGTGAAGAACCTAACCTAACTTGTATATCCGGGATACGGCGTTAAATTGATTTTTGATTAAACTTTTATTATCCGTTCCAGCTCAAGTGCTAATGACCATGTGGTCGGACGCGGAGTTGAAGTGTACCGCAAGCATGGCTGGCGCGAGGCGGACTTCATGACGCCAGCGCGCGCGGCACAACTCCGCACCTCGTCAAACGCTAGCGGTTTGTATTGATTTTATATGTTAACTAGCGGCCCACCCGCGGCTTCGCCTGCGTGAATTACATTATTATTAATTCAAATCTACGTCCTATAAGTGACGTCCATGCAAAATTTGAGACTTCTAGCATTTGTAGTAACGAAGTTTCATACAAACTTTCAACCCCAAAAACAACCCCTTGGAAGTCAAATATTACAAATTCCCGTCTTAGCGAGCACCTACGTCCTATAAATAACTCATATACAAAATTTGAGATTCCTAGCACATGTAGTTTCTGAGATTTCGTGATGAGTGAGTGACATTTAGATTTTATATATATAGACTAGCGGACGCGCGCAGCTTCGCTTGCTTATTTAGGGGTGAATTCAAATAAACCACGAAACATGTGTTCAATGAAATATTTTTAAGAGTCTAAATTTCAAATTGGCGGCGATTTAAAGATTTTTCCATACAAACTTTCAACCCCTTATTTGTACCCTTCGGGGGTGAATTCTAGAAAACGATGAAATACGTGTTCAATTAAATACTTTTAAAAATCTAAATTTAAAATTTTATAAAAATCGGTGCTGATTTAATTTTTTTTCCATACAAACTTTCAACCCCTATTTCACCCCTTTAAGGTTAAAGTTTTTCAAAATCCCTTCTTAGTGGATGTCCAGATTACGAAAGTAAACATCTGTCCAAATTTCATCTTTCTACCATCAGCTGTTACGGCTGGGCGTGCGTCTTACCTCAGTCAGTCAGGACAAGTCCTTTTATATATATAGATAGATAGATCATAATAACACAAATTAAAAGATTAGGCTAAGGTACGACAAACGTCCCTTGAGCGTTAATATACACCATAAAGTCTGTTAACTTAATGTGTTTAGTGCGGAGTTGATTCCCGTTCCGTGTAAGCGGAGAATACAGTGTCCTGACACTGGATTTTCTCTCTTCCTCTCTGCCCTTGCTAAATGCGTTAAGCGGAAAAGAAGCCAATTACCATCCATATTAGCCATCACGAATATATTTTAGCTTATATTAATACTAAATATTTTAAATATATTTTACTTTATATTAATATTAAATATTAATATAAACTAAAATATATTCGTGATGTAAAATCACGTGTTTAGCGACACCAAGCAAAACCGTTTCGTAATACGATTTAAAGTTGTCCTTGCATTTTGAGAGACGAAGTTTTATATTGAGTCAGTCTATTTATACTTTACTTCGAGCTCGACGTTTCAATTATTCAAGGGATATAAATGTATTTTTAAATTAATTATATATTTTAGTTTTTAGTAACTGTAAGATATACTAGATCTTACTAATCTATCTATATAAGTAAGATTTATCTATATTTATGCATCACCAATTTGTACAGGATAGGCGTGGCTAAAATAGAAAAAGATAGATGGAATATTATTGGATTTATCTTTTTATTAATCACTTTGTTCCCACTTTTCACTCATTTACCTTTGCTTGCTCTTATAGAGGAATCCAAGAATATATTTTTTATAAAAGAAATCCAAAAACTTTTTAAGTAGGTATCCAATTATTCTTCAGAATGAGTTTTGCGACTTGAATTTTCCTGAAACGTTAAATTCTATATACACTACAAACTATGTCACTGATTGCACTGATTACATCATATTAAATTTGAGTAGTTTCCAGTGTATTTTGCAAAGCTCAAAATATTACCTAATCCACGCCAAAATAACTATAAACGCCAAAATCTTTAAACATTAATTTAAAAAGCAATTCGAACCGACCTTTCACCATTCTCGAAGAATAGAATCTATTTAAGGATTTTTATTATATAGAATAGTAGAATAGTAGTTTTAATAAATTAAAACAGCAATGAAGTTATAAAAGTTTCAAGCTGTATACTGTATTTAGAACAAATAAAGATTCAATTTTATAAGCACTTACAAGTGTCACATACTAACTTAACTAATTGAAGTTGCAAAAGCTTAGAGTTGTTCCCTGTATTATTATTTTAAGTCTATATATATATACTATATAACGACTATATAATATTTTATTTTGTTACGTATAAATATAACTTTGCTAAAAATATATAAAAAAAATAATTTTAAAGTATGAGTATATGGTTAAAAATGAATATTTTTTTATAACAGCTGATGTTTGACTTATGACATCTTTATTGACTTATAACTTAGTAAGGTTATAGATTCCAATCCCGCTTCAAATTGTGTCTATATAATATTATAGACATAGTACGTGTTGTTGTGAAGGTTATTTTTTTTTTTAAATTAGAGGCATTTACGTAAGGCGTAGGCTGAGATTTAAAAGAATTAAAACTTATTTAATTTTTTAGCTTCATGCTATATCCCACATATAGTAGGGTAGGCAGAACACTAGTGTTTAGATATTCTGTTTCCATTTAAACACTTCCGTTCTCCAAATTCAGGAGGCTTTGCGTGCGTGTTAAGTGACGGAATTCAACGCCGCCGCTTATAAATTGTTCAATGAGTAAATTGAACTAAGTGATTCAGCGTGTTCATATATTTGTATTAGCTTTATTGAGATTAGTTAGTAAAGTTAACGAGTAACTAAAACATGTTTACCTACGCATAATAAAATATCTTCATTAATGCGTAATGCAAGTATAGAGACGGGCAACAACCGCCCGTGACTTCTGCGTCCTATAGTTCATTCAGTATTTTTAAATTAACTAACATACAATCAAATAATAAAATGAATGGATTTTTAGGGTTCCGTACCTCAAGAGATAAATACGGAACCCTTATAGGATCCCTTTGTTGTCCGTCTGCCATTTATCTCGAGATTGGATAAAACTAACAAGCTGGAATTAATATCAAATATTCAGGTCTTTGGTCCTTTGAAGCACAGAAAAAAGTTTCTAAGTCAACGCAATCAAAAGATACGGGCGTTTATGTATCAATTTTGCTACATTTTGTATGAAATTCGTCACATAAGCCTCAAAACCTATAGTGTACTTCCCTTGAATCTAAAGTTATGAATTTTTTCGGTATTTCATAGAAAAAATCATAAGAAATTTGTATTTGTACTTCATTACATACATAAAGAGTGCATATTCCCGCAAACTTAAGTTTGTAATTTTTATAGGTTCCACAGTGTATTTGCCGTTAACCTGCCATCCTGAAATTAGTACGGAAGCCTTGATGGGTGAGTCCGACTCGCACTTTACCTGTTTTTTAAAACAAAAAGTTAGCCATTATAGATTTATCATATCATATTGCTTATTCTGTGAACCGCTCTATGTTTTTATACATGAAAATAAATAAAGGGAGCTCCTCATACATGGAACTAAAACTAAATTAAAAACTATATCAAACCTACACGTGCGTGAAGTTTTGTTTGAGAAATAGTCAGCAGTTTTCAGACATAGCAACTGACATTCAAAAACTGTGAGTACAATATTATAAAAAAACAAATATTTCGGTAATAATAATTAATATTCACATCCACTTACTTTATTATCCATTGGAATTTATTGAAATAAGTCATACATCTATCTTATATCCATTTGATAACTTTTATTCTAATAAAATATCATCATCCCTATATAAATATTTAATATTATTCTATTACGAAATAGACTAAATATCTTAAATAAATGCTTTTATTCGACTGCCATTATACAAGCTCTGAGGGTTTAATCAGGACCATATTATTGTCCATGTCATATTCGTTTACATAACATTCTTTCATTTCCTGTTCTTCTTATTTATTAAATATATAAATCGCTTAATTGGAAAATATATTTCGTATTACTTTTTTTTTTTTACACTTTAGTAAGACTGAACGCAGCGTTGAGTTCCGCCACTCAACACATTTCGTTTTTTATCACTAGGTTTTCGTCTATCCTCTTCTTATCTACTGCCCTTTACATCGCTAAATATTTAAATTACGGCTAGTTTGATGCATAACAGTAATGGGTTACTAGAATAATTAATATTTTTTTCTTAAATACACCTTTAGTCTTGAATAAATATTGGTAAAATTCAAACAGGCGAAGCCGCGTTCGGTCCGCTAGTTAATTATATAAGACTCTTTTGTTGCTAGTGACTAACAGATAGTGTTATCTGTGTCTCTAGTAAAGTACCTACTGTTCTTAAGAAAGATTAAATTTGTATGTGAGTAGATTAGTGTAGAAATGCACGAAAAAAGAATTTCTCAACACTGCGGGAACGGAAAAAAAGTAAAATGAATTAGTTTCACGCTGTTTCCCGCACAAGCAGGGTAGACAGAGGAAACCTAGTGTTAAGACACTCCATTCTCCACTTTTCACCGAATTTTTCGAGGCATAGCGTGTTGAGTGGCGCAACTCAACGCCGGGCATTTGCCTTGGTGCCAGAGCGAAGAAATGAAAATATACATAAATAATAATTCATACGGGAACAGGAATATTTTTTATATTTTACGTCTTAAGGTTCCCATGAACAAAGTTGAGAGCGACGTATATGAGAGCATGTACTACACGAAGAGCCATAAACGACGAGTTCAATGTACCAATGCTTATTTAAATAATTACTTTTAGTAATAAAATTTGCTGATTTACAGATTGCTGTGAACATTTTTTATCTCACAGGGGAAATAACTTAAAACTCACTATTTATTTTTGTGATAGTTGACTTAAAAATTATGTTTTCATATTTATATGTAAGTATGTTTTTTTTTTTGTAATTATGTACACTATATATTATATTTATAATGTTAATATATTTACTAAATAAAATAAATTTACATAATATTTTAGATGTGTGTAATATCTTTTCCTTATACAATGAACGTCTCAGTAAATTTTGATAAAATTTTACATGAATGAATGAGGTATTATTTTTTTATTTTCCTCCATTTATTATAATACATTATTAGCTTACACTTAATTTCGCGCAGTGGTAATCGAAACCACAACCATCGCACGCTTGTGCCATGACGGCCCTCAAAATAATGAATCCCACTACATATAAAATTATTCTTTTATTACTATCTTTTTGACTGACTGACAAGTTACAGGAACACTAACATTAAGATAGAATATTCTCATTTTTTTACGGGAAAAATGGCTTTTAAATTTTATAGCCAACGCAAAAAAAATAACAGCAAACACATACTTAATATAATATGAAATAACTATTACAATATTTAAATTGAAAACGTCGCTAATGGTAGCGCTATCAAAGGCACAATGGCGCTTCGTAATACGAAGAAGATAAAGAGACCTCCTCCCATCCTGTTATACTCACGAGACATCTTGTTAGTAAACTAATAAATGTTGAACTATACGTTGCATTTTTAAAAAATATTAATATTTTATTATATTTCTTTTAGTATAAAACAAGGTAAGAAAATATAGTGCTTTATCTAGAGTTATTATTTTTTTAGCTTCACACCATATCTCGCAAATGTGGGTCAGGGTAGGCAGAGGGAACCTGGTGTAAAAACTAACTAAGGTTCCAGCCAGGTTCCCTCGGCCTACCCTGATCTACCTATACCTAATATTAAGAATAAGTCAACACAACGCTCTGTCTTGTTACCGGAGGTACTAATTCTTACTAAATGGGACTGCGCCACGTAAACCTGTATAAAAATGTATGTTCGTCTGTGCATCCATTTTAAAAGAAATATCTATTTCCCCTATCCCCAATACAATTGATGTATTTCTGCATAAAGAACTGTACACAGTGCCACAGTGAAACATTTATGGTAAAATTGACGTTTGACAGAAAAGCCTGTCTAGAACTTGTTAACTCTGATATACACCTCCAAAGGTTAAAGGGTAGGCGCCCGTAGTAAATTCGTCGCGAACGCTATATTCTTGTTTCTTGTTTTATTTACTATTTAGTACTTACTTGCAAAAAGCTATTTGATATGCAAAGCTAATATGAAAGATTTGCATCTTAATAAAGTCATGCCGAGAGCCAGAATTAATAACAATAATATCTAAATTCTAAAATAATGCAAAAATAAATTACTTTTTTTTTCAGTTCTAGTCTTAGTGAAATAAACTAATTTGATAGAGTTATATTTAGTTAAACCATTTAGTGGTTTGTAGATTAGTGTTATATATATTTTTGTCTCAAGCTGTGTTGTTAAAGAAACAAATCGAGTCACCGTTTTAAAAATATAAGTATCTTTGAGAAGCAGTGTCTCAAACCTATACTGCTCGCGGAGTAGATATTACTTGTAGTAATCATTCAGTGCTTATAATGTCATACGTAATATGTTAGGATATAAACGTGTTTTGGAAATATAATAACGTGTTTCGTTTTTTTTTAGTTTCTTTAGGGAACCTAGCAACCTAATGTTTAGACATTGCGTTTCCCATTAAGACACTTCCGTTCCCAATCCGCCGATTCTTAAGGCACGGCATGTTAAGTGGCGGATCTCTACGCCAGGCTATGCTTTGTTACTAGAGCGAGGAAATCTATGTATAAGTAAAGATCCATTTTTTGGGGTAATTAAGTATTTTCATTACCTTGCTCTCTCTCTCCCTCTCTGTCTCTCTCTCTGTGGTAACAATGTCTGGAATCTTAAACTGATGCGTGGAGAACAAAGTCTCTTAACACTAGGTTTCCCATGCCTACCTTACCTTATACGGGATACATCATGAAGTTAAAAAAACATGTTCCTATATCCTAAATTTAGCATTGTAGGTACCCAACAACCGATATTCAATTTAAAGTTTAAAATGCAGTGTTAATAAGGAATGTATGAGAAAATTATATGAAAGGAAAAAAAAAGGAACATAATACCCACCTACGCATAGCAAGTATGTAGGTAGTATGTATCGATATTTAGTTAACTCCGATGTTCTGTTACTAAATGACTGAAAACGAACAAAAACTAGAAAAATTTACAAACAAAATACTTAACGTGAAAAAGTATTTAGCGAATGTAGAGAAGAAATTCCTACGGGACCGAGAAAATATAGGATTTCCATTTTATATTTTAAAATCCAGGCACAGAAATTTGCGGGCGACAACTAGTGATATTATAAAACTATTTATAAAGAAAATATCTTAAGGTTTGTCGCTCCAGTCCTTTTGTCGCAAACTGGGGTTCGAGTCCCGCAGGGGACGCCCTTACCGCTGTGGGCATCCTCTCAAGCAGCCACATAGTGCTTGTAATTTTTTCAAACAGAGTTCCCTACTGACCTGGTGTCGCTGTAAAAGCCAGAAGGACTAACAGCATTAACCTCAAGTTCATATTACTATAAACGTAACGGATTGTGGGTTCGATTTCCATTAAATGAAATATTTATTTAATATTTCTATTTCTTCGTTCTGGTAACAAAGCAAAGCGCATCGTCAACTTCCACTACTCAACATACAATTCTTCCAGAATTCAGGGGGAAATGGAGAACGGAAGTGCCTTAATGGGAATGAAATATCCTAACACTAAGTTCCTATGAGCTGGACACAGCGTGCAACCAAAAAAAAAATAATGTAGATTAAATATTGTGATGGACATTTTATAATGAGACGCCACGGGAACCACCTGTTACATAAATGAGATAGAAAACGTTAGGAAAAGTAATTAAGTTCAAGAATCAACCTGCCTTTGAACGCACAGACATAGTGAAAACTATTATTATATAAAAGTATCTAACGGCGAAACGACGAAGAGAAGACTTGGTTATTGAATCTGTCAGTTCCACTAGTCTTTGTAATATTTTCCTACCTTGGCGCAACCTCACTTTATTTTTGCAAAATATACAAAGATAATTTAATGTTAGGACTTTTCGTTCCCTTCTTACTAATATAATGAGAACGGAAAATGGCTGTTAAATAATATATATATATATGACGGCAAGCGCCTATGTATTAGTTTTAATTATAATTTCGCAATTATTACATTTCAATTTTAATTGATTGATGTAATGGATATATTAGAAGAATATTTAAAATGGAGCTGGTAACCCCGAATAGGGTAGTAGGTGTAGCCTCGAGGAATAGCAGATGTCATTGGTTGACAGCTATGGCGTGAGATGTTCACCAATTAACCTATTGGCTCCTAATCTATTGTAATTTGGTAAGTCTTATTCAGAGACAGCGTGTTAAACATACAAAATTAAAAGAATTCATTCCCCTAACCCTTGATTGAACCAACAACCACTACAAAACTTAAAAAAGCACTCCACCCTCAGGTCTGTAAATTAACTTAATGCCAGTTAAGTTACAATATAATAAATAACCTCAGAGCATTGCAGATTGCGGGTTTCTCTGATTACATTGTACAAGAGAGCTGTCTCACTAATTTATTACTTAAGTCTTCCTTCATTTCTTTATGTGGGCAAGTAGGGCACTGGTTTTGTTTTTTTGTTTTTTGTAACGCGATAGCAGTTTTAAATTCGTATTTAGTTCATTGTGGTCATTTAAATAAAAAAGTTATTTTTTATATTATTTTGAGTTTTTTTTTAATATTTTATTCAATTTGTCCTCTCTTGTAAAGAAAACGACCTTATCATAAATATTTTAAAATATTTACATTATTTTAATAGTTTTATACGGTTAATTTTCAAGCTACCAAAACTAAAACAAATTTCTTTTCAAATAGCTGAAAAATATGTTTTTAATATCCACCTTTACAGTATATATATATTGATATTTTGTAAGTCTAACCCTGAATTTTTGGTTCCAAATTACATAAATTTAAATTACAGGATAAATATTATTTTTTTTAAGATTCAACGGTTAACGTATTTATATATAAATAATATAATTTTATATATAAAATTATTCATAAATAAAAATTTTATTGAAACATTTTGCAATTTTAGGTGTTGTTAGATCGAGAGTAAAACAATTATGTTATGTGTAATATACAATTTCTGATATTATTAAAGATATTTAAAATATTCCAAATTTTATAACATATATAACAAAATTATTTTACATATGTATGTGAAATAATTTTAATAGCTGCTACAATATTCAAGTCGATAATTTAATTAAAGTTTAAACTGATTCTGATTAGAGATACGCACTTAAATCTCAAACATCAATTACTGTTCGACAGATGTGGGTTAATAGATAAATTTATTATGCACTTGGCAAACACTTAAATATGAGTGCGAATATCTGGCTGGCTGTGTATAACACAAAGAACGCTAAATTTGTGTCAGTCATGGTGCATGGCCGAAAAATTATGACTAAACGCGACAGGTCGAGAGTTCGATTCCTACTCGAGGAAATTATATACTTTATATTTATATTTTAATTTTCACTTCTTCGCTTTGGTGTCGAGGCAAAGCGCGGCGTTGAGTTCCGTCCCTCAACACGCAAAATTTGGCATACAAATTGGATCCTTGATTTTAATGTTTGTGAATTGTTAATAAATAATACAAACAAAATAAAAAATTCTGAGCTAAAAAATCACTACTTTGTCTAAGCATACTGCTTGTAGCTCTTAGATCTTCATAAAACATAGCTGAGAACCACCACGATAAACAAGGATCGGTTGATTTATTCAGGAACTATAGTGCCACAGACAGACATGCAGAGAGACAGACAGACAGGTCAAACTTAAAACACTCTTCTTCTCCCTCTCTTCTCACTTCTCTCTCTTTGGGGTTCAACAGAGTTCACGAGTTTCCTAATTTTTCTTATTAGGAGTTAAAATGTATTTCTTAGACATTCTTTACAACATATGAATTAAAAATCGTTGTGGAAAATAGATATATGCCAAAAAAACGTATATTTTTTCATGAAATGAGACCGTAGGTACTTGTACAGAAAACTGTACACGGTAAATCAGCAAGTCGGGATTTTCAGTAAAGTATCTACTATTAGAGATCCCGGATTTTTTCAGCTATTTTTATCTTTCGTGCATATAGAACTTTTTAATTAAGTGTTTCTATATTTATCGATATTTTAAAAGCTAGGCCAGTATTTTCATTTCTTTTCATTAGTCCCACTCAACACGCAGCCAGAATTCGGTGGAAAGTGAGGAACGTAGTGTCTTAACGCCAGGTTCCCTCTGCCTACTTTGCCGTGTGCGGGATATCGCGTGAAGCTGATTTAATTTTATTTTTAATTGAAAAAGGATGCACATATTTCAATTTATTTACAAAAACTCTATGCATTAATATAATTCTATAATATACAAACTTCGTCTGGATTATGTTAGACAGTCTCTGTATATCATATTTGTGATTATTTACAAGTGGTTCTCATCGGCGCGGAGGTGCGGATGTTACAAATTATTTTTCTAATTGTTTATCTTAGAAAATAGGGTAAGCCTCGTCTGGTAAGTTTCAATATTTATAATCGTGGTATTTTCGCACACTGCCTATGCCCGGCACTCGCACAGTAGTGTAAATAAAGATTGTGATTCCAAACCTATTGTATTATTAAATTATATTATTAAATTTTAAGTTTTAATAACTTATTATATTATTAATATTAGCTTTTACATGCGGCTTTGCCCTGGTCAAAAGGTAATAAATTAGGGTTATGTCAGGATTGGTGGTCAAAGGGAAGTATCACTAATAAAAATTGACTAGTTTAGGCTTGCACTCGTTTTATATGAAATGAACTAATTGTAGTTTATTTATTAAGTTTGAAATTTTTTTTTATTGTTCGTACATTTTTCTTTATTTTTAGTTCTTACTTGCTTGCGAAATCGATGCTTGCATCACAACGAGGCACCTGTCTCTATCGCTCGTATCTTTCGATTGTGTTGATTTAGAAGATTGGTTTTTTTCTGTGATCTAAGAGAACTAGAACTAAATATTTGATATTAATTTCAGTTTGATACATACACGCGATCTTGAGATAATATTTCATCTCAATCCTATTAGGATTTCGATATTTTTCCTTTTGAGATTCAAAATTCTAAAAAAGAACTATATTAATAACAGAAATTGTTTTTCTAACGATTAAAGACAATAATAAAATGATGCTATAAAGTATCTATTATTAACTTCATAAGTACGTTAGTGAACATCAAATTATTAATATACGGTTAGTATTGTTACAAAAAAATATTACCTTTGACTATATCAACAAGTAAAAAGAAATTGTAAACGGGTCAAAAAAATTACATCGGAAAATAAAAAAAAATGCATTTTAGAATTTTAAAAAGAACACTAAAGAAAACACTTTTCTACGGTACCTAGTTAAGGTTTTACAAAATATTGCCTACGGGAAAATTACTGTAAGCCTTAATACAGGCCACATCACGCGAGAATCTTCGACGGAGCTCTCCAAGCATTAGTTAGAAGTACTAGTATGAACCTAACTATAATCTAGATCCGAAGTCAGAAATTTTAACTTCTTTATGTACTGCATCAGTGCTAGACAAACTTTACTCCTTCAATTTAACACCCAGTAAGTTCTAAATTAATTTTGCCGTTCATAATATAAACTTTATCGACGAAATATGCTGGCAGATAGCTCGATATTGATTATTATATTGTTTTTGAATAATTATTTCATAGTTTGGATTTGAAGTATAAGTTTTCATTTAAATTTGTAGAATTTAATCAAATAACTCAATGCGCGGTGTTGATCTACGCCACTTAGTAATGTCTTGAAAAATTTGTCAGAGATAAAGGAATGGAATTTCCTTACATTTTTCCTTTCTTTTTTTTTCTTTTATTTCCTTACTAGCTGTTTCTTTTATAAACAACACTTATGTCTTATTTATTATATCACAAGTAAATCGAGGACAAGAGTGATCATTATTTTTCTAGATTTTGTTAGATTAAATCAACTGATATAAGAAATAGAACGACAGCTTTTTACTTTATCTTTTGTATTCAGTATTAAAGATAAATACTCGTATATATCTAATAAGCAAGTAGAACACCATATCGATCCCTATTTAATTTGCGAAAAACATCTTCTTTGAAAATAGATAAAATCATCGTTTTAAATATTATGAGACATTTTTCGATCTTTTATAGCAACAATGACGTCATTGCATTTTTTTTTAAATTTCAGAAACCATCAGTGTATTAATGTAATCTTTGAAAAATATTGAAGTTATTTCTTAAAAATTTAAATAAGTATTATAAAATTTATGTTTTATTTATTAGAATCATTTGTGATTAGAAAATTGCAAGCAAAATAAACTAGTCTTCTGTTAATTTTGAGAAGTCATTCACGTTCTATATAATTATTTCAGCAAACGTGCAAAATCACGTCTAGTGATGCTAATTGCTTCTCTCAACATGAAAACTATTAGTTACCATGAAAATTTACTGAGTTTTGAATATTTTTATGGAAAAATTTGAGTAAAAATATTTTACTATATGATTAAATTACCAATAAATGGTGTTAATTTATACCGTAGGTACAGATGTACAGATGTGCGATGGTTTTTGATTCGATGCCCACTTGGTGCGATGTCCACTTTAAGCCAAATTCTGAAACGACTTACTCGTTCCTCGTTACCGGAGCAAGGAAATGAAAATATTAAATAATTAATTTCCTCGAGTGAGAATCGAACTCTGAACCTGTAGCGTTAACCGTAATCATTAATGTTAAATCGATTTACGAGTATTGCATCGAGAAAAACGAACGTGTTCTTTACCTATCCCGCGGTATTAGTGCATTTATGCTTCTTGTTTCTGCTGTAATTTCTGAAGTAAACAAGTTAACTAATATTGGACTTGTTCTCGTAGTTTTATCGTGGAAAAGCATCTGAACTTTCACAATACGGGGATTTAGACGGCTTAGTTTGAAAGCTTTTATGTAAGAATATAGTATTATGATGTAATTGAATATATTTATTATCTTTATCTGTTTCACGCTGTATCCCGCACTCATCTGGATAGAAAGAGGGAACCAAGTGTTAAGACATTCCGTTTTCCGGAAAGTGAGCCGCCGCATTCTGGTGAAACTCAACATAGCACTGTGCCTCGACAACATAGCGAAGAAATAGTAATAAAACGTAAATAAATATTTCACTTCCTCGAGTGGGGATCGAACCCACAACCGTCGCGTTACAGCCACGTACACCCTTGTGCCACTGCACCATGCCACGGCCTCTAGGTAGTAATAGGCCACAGTGACATAATAGGACATAGTGACTTACCCTATATCAACAGTAGCAAGAACCTAGAGAGGCATAATCATAAGGAATTATGAGAATGTACGCGCACATTGCTAAATCGAGTTTATCTTTTGTCTTCGGTGCTTGCACACATGACCTAAAATGTATAATGTTTATAGAACGATAACCCTTTATGATATCAGCTCGTCCAGGACGCGTCCCGTCGGTATATAAATGAAATTTTAGTGTTTATTTTTACGTATTTTTTATATTAAATGGCCCATCCATTTATAGGAATAAAAAAACCTTAGAGAAACTTTTTTCCAGATTGTCGCTTAAACGTTAAAAAAACAATAATTACCCCGAATAAGGATTGAACCTACACTATCTCGATCACAAATATTGTCCTTAATGAGCCATGATGGCCTCAGCATTAATTAATATCGATATATGGTAAAAAAACAATTCGTCTGCTCATAAAAAAATATGTTAAATTATTTCTTTGGAACAAAAAATGTTAATTGCTTAAGTATTTGGCAATTAAATATTATAGAATATTATTTGGACAACTCAACAGTTTAAACCTACGAACAAAATGTATAGTACAAAAACTATTAAAGTATAATAATAAATAATAATTATATATAGTAATAAATAATAATTGCCATTTTGACACAGTTTCTATGGGTTCTAAACCCATCTCAATCATAACTTGTTCTTAGAAGTAAGTACCTACAGTAAATATATACTTTACTAGGAATTCAGAAATTATAGCAAAAAGCTTTTTTTTCAGCTTCACGCTGTATCCCGCATGGTGCAAGGTAGATAGAGGAGCCTAGTGTTAAAACACTCCGCTCCCCACTTTCCGCCGAATTTAGGAGGCTTTGCGTTTGAGTGGCGGAACTCGTCACGTTTATTTATGCATCGACACCAGAGCGAAGATATGAAAATATTAAATATTGAATTTGCCCCCGTGGGAAGAGAACCCACTTGTCAGTAACAGTCTAACGCTTGAGCACCTTCGCCACGACTGGTCTCGCAATATAGCTGTATCACTCTATTTATCTAGATGTCCTAGATCCATATGTAAATGATTAATTTAATACCATAAAGCTAAATAATTTGCTTAGCAGTTGAAAGCGCGGCGTTTAGTTCCGCCAATAAACATGAAATGCCTGCAGAATTCGGTGGAAAGTGGGGAACGAAAGTGTCTTAATGGAAACGGAGTTTCTTAACACTAGGTTCCCGTTCTACAGCGCGAAGCTAAAAAAACAACTTTGTCTAGTTGATCGCGACAACGCATGACCACGAGGTTGAACCCGCAGGCAGGAGCCAGTCAATAATAATGACTTTGCTAATGGACTTACTCATACACTCTGTTCCACAAAATATATTGGATTCAGCAGATATTTGATGCCGACTCGTGGAATGCACAAAATTGCCTATCAAAATTGTTTTTCTATTACGTTTGTCCTTTAAATGCATATTTTTAGTCTTACTTCTATAAAGTAGTATGCAATTATTAATATCTGTACAAGTATTCTGTTATTTCAAAACATACAGGTAAATAAATAAAAGTTTTGATTTCTGTCAGTCAATGTCGGTGAAAGTGGAGAACGGGGTATCTTAACACTAGGTTTTCTCTGCCTACCCTGTTATATACGGGATACAGCTTGCACCCGAAGAAGACAAAATATTTAAAAAATATATATAGATTATAGTGACAACAGCCACAGGTAGTGAATAAATCTGCTTCACGCTGCACACAGCAGGGTAGCCAGAGGGAACCTAGTGTTAAGACACTCCGTTCCCCACTTTATGCCGAATTCTGAAGGCATTGCGTGTTGATTAGCAGAACTCAACGCCGCGCTTTGCACCAGAAAGAAATATTAATATAAACGTAAATAAATATTTCACTTTCTAGAGTTGGGATCGAACCCACAACCGTCACGTTACAGTCAAGCCTTGCGCCGCTGCCTTAGTGAAACATGAATTTTATATGAAAGAATCGTATCTACACCTAAAATAGACTTAATTACATCAAACCTCTCTGGCACTAAAGATTCGATTTATACTAGTCAATTTAAAAATATCAAAGTGCCAAAAAAATCTTATTTATATAAATGGCATGAGAACTTTTTTGCATTTTTATTCAATTACTCATTTTCGTCTGAAAAATTTTTGAACGACATTTTGATAGATTTTTTTATTTTTTTTAAAGTGTTATTCCACACTTAGGAAAGAAAAATATTTATATAGGAAACGTATAATAAATTTAAGGCCAGTAGTACTCTCAGTAGAGTTCAACTCGCACCTCTTGGACAGAGGCCTCTTGAGGAGGCGCGCACTACAAATTTTATTGAGAAATGGATAGATATATAATATATTCTTTCATATATTCTTTATAAATAATGGTATCTTAAATGTTTATTAAGTTATTATGCGTTTGCATATAACGTCAGTCTCTTGCCAACTGCACCGCGTTTTTTCTATAATATTATTATTTACAATAAAATAATTTATATCTACAACTACTAAAAATAATTCTATTAGATTCAGAATTCACAACACAGTACAGGGATTGATACGAATTTATAAAAAGATTGTTTTTTGTGAACTCGAAACAGCTTGAACAAACAAAAATATACCGGACAGAATTATTTAGAGACTCTAAAGTGAGCCTTCCCAGAATTTTGACTATTCTCTTTTTCATTTTAAATGTTACCTTCGTAGAGATTTTTTAGAAGCAAATTAAGATATTAGATCGGTTTTGTTAAACTTTAACATTTTAATTAATATAGAGGATATATAAAAATTATACGATTAAGAAAATTATTAAATTAATTGAAAAAAGTAAGTTTTTTTTTTCAATTAATTTAATAATTTTATTTCTTTCTAAAAGTTAAAATCTATTTTATGACTAAAGACTAAAGGCTTTATAAAATTCTAATCATATTATCATCGGCTTATTGACCTAAAAACTTAAGCAAATTTATTATAATAAATAAAATAATATAATATTTAAAAATTATGTATATTATGAAAAGGTATTTATTTTCGATCCTTTATTTTACTTTTTTAAGGTAAGTCTATAACAATAGTTAAAAAAACTTCCTTTGTTATAACGTTACATCCGCGAAAACAATAATCCTTTTCGCTATTTGCAAAATGTGTACGTACTATTTAAAAGTAGGCCATTGTCAAAGAGATTAAAAAATATATATTTTGAAAATATTCCTGTTGGATATAAAGAAATGATCGGACAACTTTTTTTTAAATAACGTATAAAAATTTGAAAGTAACGGGGTTGGAACCCGCATCTATTGTAAACCATTACAGCGCAGTGCTTATCATCTCTCTAGGGAGACTTGCGGCTATTGTGTAAAATGATAAAAAAACGTATTTTCTAAAGTATTTGTTTTACTAATTATTTGTAATGGCAAGCAATGGCTTTAGCTAATTATATTATAGGTCGAGCAGAAAGAGCTTGTATAAGTAAATATTTACCGTCACTCTTTCTCATTGCTATTCTTAGGAATAGCTCAATTGGTTTATTGAAAGACAGTTTAGTTTTATTAGCCCAACATACAAAAAAGTAGAAATTGTTAATAATTCATAATAATATTATATTATTAATTTTTTTTCCAAATCTAAGCTCTATTTTAAGTTTTATAATTTTAAAAACATAGAGTTAAGTAATAGTAAATACTAATAATACGTAGTACATTTTAATTACTGACTTAATTGTAGCAACACTACAAAGAATCATCCCTACGGCGTTGTCAAATTTAGGCTGAATCCTGGTGTTTCATATTATATATATATATATATTATGAACATATTTTATAGTAAGTAAGTAATTTGTTCGGCAGAAAGTGGGGAACGGACTGTCTTAACACTGGGTTCCTTCTGCCTACCCTGCTGATTGCGGGATATAGCGTGAAGCTGATTTATTTTATTTTAAGTAGCTATATTATATGATATAGCTACTTATATATAATTATATATATTACTAGCGGCCCGCTCGCGGTTTCACCCGCGTGAACTATGTTATTATTAATTTCTGTCTCCATGACTACGTCCTAGTGACGTCTATGCAAAATTTGAGACTCCTAGCATTTGTAGTAACGAAGTTTCATACAAACTTTCGACCCCAAAAACAACCCCTTAGAAGTCGAATATTGCAAATTCCCGTCTTAG
>JAKRZM010000259.1:495554-509489 GCA_036379175.1 Heliconius cydno galanthus
TGTTGTTTGTTGTTTGCTGTTTTTTTTTTTTTTGTTTAATTTTGTGTTTTATGTGTAATCATTTTATCGTATATTTTAATATTATTTTGTTAATTTAGAGTCATTTTTTTTATATAAACTAATTTTAGTTTTTTTTTTTTATTTTATTATTATTCTTGCTAATATTGTTAATATTACATAGTATTTTTGTTTTTTATAATTTGAATGATGATTCATGATACTAAACGCTCATTTATTTAGCAGACACATTCGCCTTGGGACTCCTCAAGAGTCAACAAATTACTTCGCTTGGACAAACTCCACTGCTCATGCAGTCACACTGCAGGCGTAAATATTTTGCATGAGGTCGACTAACTTAATTATTCTATATATAAATTTTTTTATTCCACGTTATATTTAAAAATCATCTTTGACTCTACAGGCGATAAAATATTCTTCTCGAATAACCTCCTTAATTTATGCTGCAAAGAACTTTAGCAAGCATTTGACCAAGTTCATCAGTCGTGTTGCTGTCAAGTGGTAATTATGTTTGTGCACTTTTACATATGTCTATTATTTTAACGTGACCGTAAAGCGACGGTCGTGGATTCGATCCTGCCTGGGTAATTATTATTTATTAATTCCCGACGGAAGATCGAATCTAATCGTCGAGTATACCTCATAATTACTTATTAGTTATCTAAATTCAACTTAGAAAACGTTTCTTAAATTTACAGAACATATTATCTACAAAACGGACGTAGAAATAAAAGATCATTTATTTGATTTGGTGTGATAATTTAGGTGTTTTTTTTTTTTGTGAACGTTGTGTTGTTTTTCTATAGTCTGTAGTCATATTTTATGGTTCCGTACCCAAAAAACAAAACGGAACCCTGCTACATAGATGCTGTCCGTCCGTATGTCTATCTGTCACCAGGCTGTATCTCATGAACAATGATAGTTAGGCAGATGATGTATTTCTGTACCCTCTATAACAACAGATACTAAAAAAAAACACCTTTTACTTGCTGTTTTTATAGATATTGGTACGAAATCCTTCGTGTGTATGTGAGTATGCCTCGCACTTGGCCAGTTTTCTATTAATAAAACTTAATGCCGTGCTTTTACTTACCAAAATAGAGATATAAATGGGAATCGAACCCACAACCACAGATCATGATAACGTAAAATATAAATCTAATTTACGAAAAAAATTACTATGAACGAATTTAGAAAATAGAAAATTTCCTTAAATTTGTACACATTTTCATAAAAGCAAGAATACTTAATAGCGATGCCATTATAATTAGCACTATGTTAGTTCGTACTAATATTAGTTTTGCGTGACTCTACTGTATTTCGAGTTATATCTTTTAATTCATTCAGTACCAGTGTTAGGTAACATATTTTACAAGATTTCTTACATTACTGGTGATGGATAATAAGTAAATTTACGTTTTTCTTCAGATTCACACTGTATCCGCATATAGCAAGGCAGAGGTGTGACATAGTGTTGAGACACTCCGTTCCTCCCGAATACCAGTGCGGTGAATCTGTGGAATGTTAAGTAAGACAAAGTAAATATCCCAATTCTATAAATTAAAATTTCATTATAGATTGCAAAAGCGTAACTTTTACAAAATGTCGCGGTCTCTATACTGTGTAAACTATTAAATTTTAACTAATAATTTTAATGAATATTATTTATTTTATAGATTTTTAGCGTCAATTTTGGGTTGTTGATGAAGAGATGGAATCGAATCCACGATAAAGTTTACAATGACACTTTGTGCCGCTGCGCCACGACTGGCCTCATTTAAAATACGAAGTAAAGGAATAATAATTTACAAGGAAATATCATTACTATTTGAAGTATATTTTACAATTTTATTGAACACTTTAAAGCGAAGAGGAAACTTAAATAGGACTAAATATAAATAAAAAATAGAAATGGCACCAACTATGTGCAAGAATTCCGTTCGAAGCGCGTTCCGTTCGCTTAAGCGGTTTATTTATTGATTTGAATCTGTAGTCTGCCGGTTCATATTGTAAACTCTAGTAACATTATCAACAAATAGTTAGCTGCAGGCGTAGTAAAGTTATCCTATATCCTTAAAATTTGTAGCAATAAATAGTATTGATATAAAAATATGAAAGCATATAGTTTGAAAAATTTGATATAAATTTCTGGAATATAGTAGCTTCTATTTAAAAAGGCGTGTTTTGAAACTTTGGAGATAACGCGTTCACAGTGACGGAACCTAACGCCGCAATATAATCATAATTTTGATGTACATTCAGAACAACTATGTATAAATATGTATTGCTGAAATTTGAACTACTATTGCAAAAATGTACAATTTTAGATTTTTTTTTCAGCTCTATCCCTCATGTAGCAGAGTAGTAATATTTATCTAAATTTATATTTCCACTTCTTATTTTTTCCCGTCTTAGCGAGCACCTATGTCCTATAAATAAGTCCTTTGCAAAATTTGAGGTTCCTAGCACATGTAGTTTCTGAGATTTCATGATGAGTGAGTGACCTTTCAATTTTACGAGTATATATAGAAGAAGAAGATAGAGATGTGTAGTCTGCGCAGGCGAGGGAACCACAAGTAGGACAATATTATTTTTTGTACCCCTTAACATACTATGTCAATATAAATCAATCATTGTAACATTTAACACACTTAAATACTTTAAAACAAAAATAAAAAGGCGTCTGCCCGACAAGAACTAATTTACGGTTCAAATCATTGATTCAATTGATTGTGATTTATAATCATAGCGCCCAATTTAAGCGTAATATAAAATTTTATTACATTTTTTTTATTTGTATTTTTTGGTTGTTTCATTTCGAAATCGATCCTTTAGAGGACAGAAAACCAATGTTATCGACATAGCCCAAAGAATTAGCAGGCTGAAGTGGAAGTGGAAGTGGGCTGGTGACATTGGCCGCAAAGCCCATGACCGTTGGGGTAAATGCGTTCTAGATAGGAGACCAAGCCTTGACAAGCGTAATATAGGACGTCGTCGCTAGATGGGGTGATGACATTCGGAGAGTGACTGGCAACGGCTGGATGCGAAAAGCTGAAGATCGAGCTCAGTGGTGTGTCATTGGAGAGTCCTATGTCCAGTAGTGGACGAGGACAGGCTGATGATGATAATTATGATGATTTGTTGGTCTTACGAAGAGCACATTCCGTACGTGAGATCGTCGTGGCGCAATGGCACGGCATCTGACTGTAAACGCAACGGCTGTAGGTTGGATTCCCATTGGGGGAACGTATTATTAACATTTCTCCGATCTGATCACAAGACAAAGCGCGTCATTGAGATCCGCCCGTCGACATTTCGAAAATTGGGGGGGAAAGTGGGGAACGTATAATATACTACTTAATTGACAGTTGTGTACATAACAGCTTCTTGATTCACGTTAGCATCATTGTCCAATATATAATATTCAAATTATACAATCTTTTATTTTCGTATAATATTTTAAGTTACTGGAAACGGTTAAAATTTATCTTTTATTCGTTTTTAGGCTTCCGTACCTTTTAAGGAAAAAACTAACCCTTATAAGATCACTTCGTTGTCCGTCTGTCTCTCTGTCAAGAGCCTTTATCTCAGGACCGCTTGCAGATATCGAATTGAAATTCAAACCATATTCTTAAATCTATCGTCCCATGATTTCCTGAAAAAAATGTATTTCTAAATTTACCTAAAAAAAATATATGGCCGTTTATATTGAAAAAGACGCGTATTTCGACGCTACAAAGGGAATCATTATTAATTTTCTTCTAATTGACCTAGAATAATCAAATTAGACAGCTAGCACCTACAGGAAGTACAGGTTCAGGAAAAAATCTGAAAGCTGTTCATTTGTGGTTAAATCCTAAAAATAATAGTTATAAAAGGGCGGTATAATTTAGAATTAAAACCTCTAGTTCAAAAAGCTCGAGACATCCAATTTTTGTACGGAACCCGCGGTGGGACCCTGACTTGCGCTTGTCCGGTTTTTCTCTAACTAGAATAATATATTTTTTACTTCCCTATCCATTCATCCATAGATTGATTAAAAACCAACATACTCGTACAAGTTTCTCGTACTTTTCATATATACGAATATTCATATTTCTTTTGTTATTACAAGTGAACATTCATTTAAAGTTGTGCAATCTCAAACTTTCCTCATAAATCATAAAGGTAACAAATATTTATGGAACTTTAGCAATCTATCACACATAATATTCTTGACGCTAGTGTAAGGAAATTGTAATCAAACTAATACAATTTTATATTTTACCAACTTTGTATATCTACTCGGACTTTAAGACACGAATTTGGAGGAATCCTCTTAAAGTTCTTCTATACTCCGCAAGGAACCTGAATGGAAGAGGAGCTTATAGGCTGCCGTGGTACAGGGGTACGAGCGTGTGATTGTAAGGTGACAGTTGTTGGATAGATTCTCACTCGGAGAATGAATGATTGTGTATTAATATTATTATTTCTTTGCACTGGTACCAAGGCAAAAAGTGCGGCGTTGAGATCCATAAATAATCATATAAATAGAATAAAGATCCATAATTTTGACATTTTCAATATAAACATATAAAATAAGTTAATCTCATGACAGTGATAACTTGGAAACTTGGAAATGAAACTCTATACCTGAGATCAGCACACGCCTAAGGCTGTTACGCCTGTTGTTTGTGGGTTTAGTCTATACACTACTTATTAAGTTTTCGTTTGCCCACCCTTTTTTTTATGAAAAAAGACAAGGCAAACGAACGTTCGGGTCACCTGATGGTGATTACCGCCGGCCACGACCCCGTTTAACACCAGAGGATCTACAAGTGCGTTGCCGGCCGCTAAGGAGGAGATAGGCGCGCCTTTTGAAGGTACCCAGGTCGTATCGATCTGGAAACACTGCCGTAGGTTGGCCATTCCACAGTTGCGTGGCGCGTGGAAGGAAGTTCCTACGAAACCGCACAGCAGTTGGAGCCACGTATCCAGATAGTGTGGATGGTATTTGAGTTTGTGATGTAGTGTATAGTTAGAAAATTCGATGGCAGGTAACAGGTAAAGCAGTTCTTCAGAACACTCTCCATGATAAGTGTGGTAGAGAACGCACAGCAAGGAGACGTCTCTACGCAAAGCCAAAGTGTCAAACCTTTCGCCACAGATCATTCGATCCCCAACGATTCGAATGGGTAACCTCCTATTGAACATGTAATAATTTACTAAGTATTTTAATATTATAGAAGTTTCCTGTTTAATTATTTTTCCGCTACCACTATTTCCACTTTAAATATATTTTAGAGTTATCGGACATCTTGAAAATAGACATACAAAAAAATATCTAGAACTCAATATATTAAATCCAGTCCATATTAGTTCCTCGAGTGAGTGACATAAAATTTAATAACTGATATTAAATATTTTATAATCCTTCTCCAAGATGTGTGAAAAAAAAAAATTCTACGCGTGAAATTGGAATCCTAGTTGCTTGGGGAGAATAGGGGAAAATTCCCCAAATTCCTACGTGAATGAGAAAAACGTGAATTTATATTTTATACAATCTATAAAGCCTGAAAGAAGCCTGTTCTAACACAAATACAGAGTAGATATGTCATACAAAAAAATTTAATTACATGACTACTTAAAATAAGCACTGACATATTACTTCTTGAATAAGTTAACCAAAAAAAACTAAACTAGATGACATCTATATTTTAATGTTGTTTTCAATAGCATCAAACTAAAAATTGTAAGCTCAACTAATTTAAAGTTATCTCTATCATTCCTAAGATTTCCGTAATATGCTTTGAAACGACGAGATGTTATAAGTTAAGGAATAGAAAATGAGATCTTATATTAAAAAATGACCTCACGGGAAATAAAACTACATCAAGTTATACATACATTATTTGTTATACCTACAACTTCACTCGCTTTGGTTAACCTTCCTGCTTTGTTCCTCATGTTGGGGACTGGCTGGGAACCTAATGTTAACATACTTCGTCCTAAGACGGCTCATCCTGACGTCAGTTCGATCCGTGATTGATGTCAGAATGATGGGCAGCTGACTGGGGTAACTCAACGCAGCACTCTGCCTCGTTACCTTCGCTCTGGTAAATTAAATTAAAATATTAAATATTTCATTTATAAGTTAAGTTAATTTATATTAATTTAATAATGTGCTTGCAGTAACTAGATGCTCTATTTTCGTCTAGACTTACTGCAGATATGTATCCCGATTAAGACTTGTTGCTGGCTCTATTTTCATGTATCTATAGCAAGAGATTTGTAATATTTACATAAAATAATAACTAAGAGTTATTTCATTTGTAAGAAAGACGTGATATAAAGGTGAAATTGTTAAATTGAATATAATGTTAATTTTAAAAAAATACTTACCGTAGCGTTCGGCGCTCCGTCGTTTCTGACTTCCCCGCTATGGACAGCGTGAAGCTAGTTAAGTTATTTTAGTTTAAAAAATACTCATTTGTAATACGAATATAAAAAAATATATTCTCACACAATAAATGCTTTATACTCGTATATATTTTTAATCATACAAACAACACAACATCCCTAAAATAATATACAATTCATTCATTTACTATTTTGCAGTTAACTTGCATGTTTGATTAACTACCAATATAGATAATATTTTAAACAAAAGGAGTCGGGCTCGTCCACCGAGGGTTCAGTACAAAAATTGAAAACATTGCCTCACTTGAACTACTGGTTTTAATACCAAATTTTACCCCTGTTTTAAAAATAATATTTTTGGAGGATTTATCCATATTCTTTTTAATTCCCTTTATAGTGTCGAAATACTCGTTTTTTTGCGACATAAACGGCCATATAACATAATATAGTTTTACAGAAATATTATACTACTAAATTATTATTTCTTATTGTAAATTCAAACGTTTTCAAGCTGATTAAATATTAAAAGAAGACTTGAAAAAAGAAAGGAAAGTTAATTTTTTCTCATACAATATTATATTTTTCTAAAAAAAACAATATAGTTCTAGATGGCACACATAGTTTCTTGTAATTCTATCCCTGTAAACACGGACGTATTCCGTGGTGGCTGAAAGGAACATTCAGCTGCTTTTATAACTTGTGTCATAAAGTTGTAACTCATTACATATTCTTATATCTCACAAAAAAAGAATAGTAGTGTTGTAATTCTATATTATAAAATGAGAATTACGTAAAAGTGTGTGAATTATAAATATTTAATTTAATAAGATGTACTTTAAATTTATTATTTGTAAGAAGCTATTACAAACGTCGTTAGTACTAAGTATTAGATGTTATAATATTTTTTACCAATGTTATCGACATAGCCCAAAGGATTAGCAGGCTGAAGTGGCAATGGGCTGGCCACATTTGCCGCAGAACCGATGACCGTTGGGGTAAGCGCGTTCTAGAGTGGAGACCACGCCTTGGCAAGCGTAATGTAGGACGTCCTCCGGCTAGATGGGGTGACGATATTCACAAAGTAGCGAGCAGCGGCTGGATGCGAAGAGCTGAAGATCGAGCTCAGTGGCGTGCTATTGGAGAGGCCTATGTCCAGCAGTGGACGAGGACAGGCTGATGATGATGATGATGATGATGAATATTTTATTAACCTATTGCCAAAAATCTTTGTTCCCCGTTTTCCGCTGAATACTAGAGGCTATTATTATTAGGGTTTAGTGGCGTAACTCAACAACGCGCCTTGCCTCTACACCAGAGCTAAGAAATGAAAATATTAAATATTTCATTTCGTCAGTGGGAATCGAACCCACTACCTGTCGGGTTTACAGTCACACGCCTACGCCCCTGCGTTATGACTGGCCTCATAACAATGAAATTGTTATTTTTATAAAAAAAATTACATAAACTATTTAAAGCAGTTACTACTGTAGAGTTACTATACATATACTATTATTTGGCAAACTAAAGTTAAACAAATCAGAAGTTTTCTCACACTGCCACTCACTCCACTTCTAATTTTACCAGTTGAACATTCCATAGTTTATGTTGTAACTAAGCAAAAATTTTAGAGTTCTAAAATTTGTCTGGAAATTCAGGACTATTTATAGTGTCTGGAAATTGGGGAGTACTGGTATCATTTCCGGGTTTTGTTTTACATTTCATTCATCGGAAAGAGTCTAGTGGAAAAGAGAGAACTTGTGGGAGATCTATGTCCAGAAGTGGGTGTAAAAGGCTAGGATAGTTATAATGATGAATAGGGTTCCTTGGTCAAACATGGATGAGGCAAAAGTTTACACCTGCAGAATAAAGTCTAATGCAAATAGGTTGGTAGAATACTAGTTTTTTATAATTGTGCTAACGTATATAACATATTGCTCCTAGTTACAATATTATAACTTCTTCTTTATTCACGTCACGTAAAAATTGTTAGAGTCGCGACATGTTTAAGCCGAATGTCTAAAATGTTTTCAATTAACGTGAAGCCTTTTTATATATTTAAAAATGATTTTAATAATTATTCTATCTACATAGTGTTAAGGTACTCCTTCTCTTGAGTAACAACCGACGCGACGCCACGCTTAGGACCAAAGCAAGCCAATACAAATTATTTAAGCGATGACTTTTACACAAGTAAGATATAGAATAATATAAAAAAAAGATTACTTTTAACATTAATTTATTAATAAAACATTATTAAATTTCTATTAAAAAAATAAAAAATGTAAAATAATGATATAATCTTTTCTAATTAGCAGCACAATGAAGCCGTAGGTACCTTTGACTGAGAACAGGAATAGAGCTAGCTCACAAGAAAGGATTAAGCAATTTTGAAGAGCTTGCAGTAAACCCAGTTGAGACCAACACAAACCATTTTAGTTTCTAATATAACTAAAATAACGTCTAATTTTATTTACTAGATAAATTAGCAGGGCACGAACAGTGGAGAGATAAAAATTAAATCTTTTAAGACGGGTATTTTAGATAAGTATTGCAAAGGTAAAATGTTATTCGAGTCCTAGTTGAGGGTGTAAAACAAGGTTAATATAGTTCTGTGAACGAAGAAGGAACTTTTAAATAACAGTCGTGGCGCGGGGGCAAAAAGTGTGACTGTAAACGCGACAGGTTGTCATTCGATTCCCATTCATGGTGTTGAGGCAAGGCACTACAGCTTGACGCTTATAAAAAATAAGTATAAATTCCGAGTGTCATTAATAATATTTATTTATTAATAGCACTTAATTATTACTACTTGTATTTTTTTGCTTTACCCTTTATTCTAATTAACAGGGTTTAATGGCTTCTTCAAGAAGACTTCTTTCTCTGGTTTCAGCACAATATAAAACAACTGTAAACAATCTTTAGAGTGAGAATTGAACTCACCACCATTACGCTTACAGTTATATCTAAAATTATTACTTACTTATCTCGTTGCGGCACGATAACCTCATTTATTTATTTGGCTTAAAATAACAAAAATATACAAATTATAGGCAAATTAAATGCGAATATTCTTGACTCATTTTAATATGAAAAGCTCATTATTGTCAGCCCGATAAAATAGCTGTTTCAAAATAATATTGAACTCTACCATATGAATGTCAAAAGTTATAAAATAAACATAATGAGTTAATAAAGTATCTATTATTCTTATGAAGCAAAATATAGATTTAATTTCATTATATTAGAACACGAATGCTATTAAGATAATTAAATAAATAGTCATATAGTTCAAGCCGGCGTAACCGCAGGTGGGTCGCTAGTATTATAGTAAATTAATTTGTTTATTGCGATTGCCAAGTTAATTTATTTATTTAAAACATAATAACAAATCAAATTATAAATGATTTAGTTTTTACTGTTAAAGAAGTGGATTGTGAGACAAAAATTTTTTTAATTAGGTAATTAGATCACATAATGTAACCTAATTTAACTTGTTTCTTTTCCAAACATTTTGCTCTATATATAATAAAATATTTACATTTAATTGTAATAATTTATAAAATACAACACCTACCATACATTATGTGTAAAACTATTTCTACTGAGGCCGTTGTACCGCAGGGCCACAAGGGTGTGACTGTAACGCGAAGGTTGTGGCTTCGATCCCACTGGATGAATCAATTATTATTTCTTCGCTCTAGCACTATGGCAAAAGGCTGGCTTTGAGTTCTTCCACTCAACACGCACTGCCTCGAAAAATTCGGCGGAAAGTGGAGAACGGAGTGTGTTTCTGCCTACTCTAAATTTACCCTTTAACCATAATGAACGATAAGACAATTAAGCTATAATGGTATTTTTTTTATATAATAAACTAAAATGTTTAACCAAAGCCCATTTAACCAAAATAAACACATACTAACACATAATAACATGTCAAAGTATAAATAAATAAAAACACACCTCAATTTCGATATGCAATGAAAAGCGATATTTTAATATACAACTCGACCCGGCCAGTATCGAAAGAAAATAATAAAAAAAAACATTGATAAAATGGATTATAATATTTTTAAACGAAATTCATAGTTTATATATAGATATATATTGCAGTTATAAAATATATTGTAAATAAATAACTATAACAAATTCTAGTTATAGTAGATACTACAGTCATAATGCAGCTTTTTTATGCTTCTTTCAAAGTGTTTAAAGTTCTCTGTATGTTTCTCTTGTGGATTATTTTTTTCATTTTCACACTACTTATTATCCAACAAGAAAAGTTTATCTAAATTTGAACGAATTTCCCTAGATTAATGCATTCAACCAAACAAACTCTAAATCTTTATAGCGCGACATTACGCACTCGAGGAAGTGGAATATTTATTTACGTTCGGCATTCGGCAGAAAGTAGGGAATGGAATTCTTTACACTATGTTCCCTTTTCCTACCCTGCTGTGTGCGGGATACAGCGTGAAACTGACTTTGATTTATTTTATCCTTATACCATTTGTATAAATAAAACTACTAATTACCTAAAACATATTGTAGTTTAATCTGCTAACTCAGCTAAGCTGAGGTATACCTACTCGTATCGTATAGAAGAGGATTCGCACTAACTAATGAACTAGATTAAAACTTAACCTCTTTAGGCATTAAGCGAGCGCTTATATATGTAAATCCTTCATTATGTTAAAATAGTACAACTAACGTACTTAATCTACCTCTATATACTAATATTGTAAAACTGAAGAGTTTGTTTGGATGAACGCGTTAATCTCATGAAATACTGGTTCGAGTTCAAACATTATTTTTGCTAGGGATAGTATATTTACTCGTATTAAGGAAGGATTTAGACTTACTTTACTTACTTACTTAAATCACATCAATTAGTGGTGAGACTTAATGGGAAACTGGGAAAATGGTGTACATTGTACAGATAAAAAAAAAACAAAGAATTAAGTTTATTGAAAATAAAGAAAAATAAAAAAATAGTTTTTTTTTTCTCCTACTGCATAAACTAGGATTGGAAGGTATACTCGTAATTATCTCTAGATATAGATTAAGAGAGCCAAAGATATTTTGTTCATTTTTTCTAAATAAATTATTTATATAGTAAACTAGTATATATATACGGATAGTGCATAATTATCTAAATTACTTAAATTTTCTCTCAATAAACAAAATACAAACAAATAGAAAAGATCTTCAAAAATATCAAATATCTTCTCAAATATCATTTCTTGTAATTTTCGGTAGCGTGAGAATAACAGGTAAACAAATTCCATTGTGCTTCTCTTTATTAAAATATCATTTATACAAGTTAGTTAGATCTTGGACGCGGTCGCGAATACTTGGGAGCCATAAAAACACCCAAAGTAATTATTCTTTTTCTTTAATAAAGAATGTGTCGATAAAGTGTAGTTAGTTTTTTTTAAAAAGACTATCATCAAATGCCGCATAACAAAATTGGTGTCAGAAGTGGGTTACCAGAGAAGTCCAACGACAAGAGTCGATATAGACGCTGGTATCCGAATCCTGGCCTGCCAGTCTCTGGCCGACAGTAAACCTTGCCCATAGGACAAGTCTGCGCCAGCCACACTTTTTGGACGACGAACAGCCTCAGCATCAGCGTGAGCCCGCTTCAGCCACAAAACCCAGGTCTAACTAATCATAATCTTCTCTTCAAGTTCTTCAAAATCTTCAAATTCCATATCGTGGGAAAGCGCCATATTGCTTCCAACAACAATGAGTGCAGATTCATCATTTTAATGTGAGTGCTTATAGAATCTTTTATAAAATAATATTCTAATTCAGTGAAATAACATTCTATATTATTGAAAATAATTTTATTCTAAATTGTTTTATAGTTTATAACATATATTTTATAATATATTTTATTTTATATAATATTTTATAATATATATTTTTTCTATTTCTTATTAATATTATTTCTGAAAAAAAAACTTAATCGTTTTTAACTAAATTCATTAAATCATGCATGGAGGCCGTCGTGGCGCAGCGACACAAGGGTGACTGTAACGTAACGGTTGTGGATTCGATCCCCACTCGAAGAAGTGAAATATTTATTTACGTTTATATTTCCATTTCTTCGCTCTGGTGTCGAGAAAAACTTCCACTTAACACGCAATGCCTCCAGAATTCGGCACAAAGTGGAGAACGGAGTGTCTTAACACTAGGTGCCCTCTGCCTATCCTGTGCGGGGTATCCATGTGTGCGGGATACAGCGTGAAACTGCACAAAAATCTAATTTCTCAAAATGAATTCTTAAAGAAGAAGTTGTGGCAGATTTTTGGAAATAAAAACTAAAACAATTCCTATAGGTTGTTCACCATAGTTCCTTGCATATCGATATCATTACTAACAATTATCAAATATAAAAATAAATGCGTTTGATAATTTCATCAACGCATTTTCTTTTCCTATTTCTCATAAGAACAAGTTTGGAGTGTCCCAAATATAATAGTAGGAAGTAAAAAGAATATAATCTTTATATCGAAAAGAGCAACAGTTGAGTTTCCTGCCGGCTCTTCTCAGCAGAACTGTCTTCCGAACCGGTGGTAGCTTTTTGTTCATAGGTTCATTCGACGAATCAAAAGTACTTATAATAATTGCCTATTTGAATAAAGAATAATTTGAATTTGAAAATTTTGAATTTGAATTTTTGAATTAATTTTTTATTAATCAGACGTACTCCGAAATTTACCAGAGCATTGTAGGCATCATTTATGCTCATCATATTCGCTTTTAACTACAGCAAAGAACGGAATATGTAATTAACTCTAAAATTCACTGTTCTACAACATTCTAAACTATATGAAAATTGAAATACCCGACATGAAATTCATTTGAGCTAGCGAGGGACGTATAGTTATCAAAAATACGTTCAAAGTGAAAACTATTTTCATATAAAACAGGATATTATCACAGTTATACTTTTGTAATAGA
The DNA here is from genome assembly GCA_036379175.1 of Heliconius cydno galanthus. Taxonomy (NCBI): domain Eukaryota; kingdom Metazoa; phylum Arthropoda; class Insecta; order Lepidoptera; family Nymphalidae; genus Heliconius; species Heliconius cydno. The sequence goes on from JAKRZM010000259.1 coordinate 508,938, forward strand.
TTCATAATGGATTCTTAAAGGAAATGAAAAATGGAAAAGTGTTTTAAGTTATCTATTATTTATTTATAGCTGTCAGGGTAAAATTTCCAATCGTTTCCTTTTTTTATGTTCATGCCATATGGTATGCGGGGAAGTTATTTTATATATATAAATCGTAATTTTAAAAATAAATGTCTTGCGGAGTTAGATTTGAACATACAACTGCGCGAAGTCAAAAACGATACAATGGTGCTATTAACGTAACCTGTCAAAAATAAGACAAAAAAGTTCTTATAATACCTTTTTTTTTTACATACTTTTTATTTAAAGTTACTTTTAAATTCGTTTTTATTTATTAGTTTTATATTATAGAGTTTGCTTCGTCTTTCCGGAAGTGCCTACTGGTTCAACTAAAAAAAAATTGTTTTGCTGGACAATCCAATGATAGAGGAAGGCTATAGGTATATATCACGTTATCTTTTCGGCCACCTGATATTATCTATATATATAAAATCGAAAGGTCACTCACTCATCACGAAATCTCAGAAACTACATGTGCTAGGAATCTGAAAT
>JAKRZM010000259.1:509533-530639 GCA_036379175.1 Heliconius cydno galanthus
CCCAAAAACAACCCCTTAGAAGTCGAATATTACAAATTCCCGTCTTAGCGAGCACCTACGTCCTATAAGTAACTCCTATGCAAAATTTCAGATTCCTAGCACATGTAGTTTCTGAGATTTCGTGATGAGTGAGTGACCTTTCGATTTTATATATATATAGATTAGAACATAAAGTAATTCAGTATATTGAATTAATAATTGTGTAGTTTAAGCGGGCGAAGCCGCTGGCGGTTGCTAGTTATGTCATATAAGCCACAGGTAAAAAATGGAAATAGAAATTATTCTGCATTTTTTTTTTGTACTTAAGCATGTTAAGCACAATGAAAGCCTATACCGATGTCATTCCTAGACCTAGCTAGAGGACGTACCGAAGCCTTAACCCTTTCTTAGCAGTGGGGAATAATATAAAATTAAACATTTTTATTCCACATGTGAATATTAGTGTATTTAGTTTATTGAATAATGTTAGAATTAATTAATATCGATATAATTATCTATTGACCACATCATACTGTCTCCCGTCAACTGCATAGATTTGCGTGAAACATCGTGTCAGGTTGCGGTAACTGATTGTTTTGTAATAGATATTATTACTATATTAATTTCAGATTAAATGTTTACTTGATAGAGTTTATAATATATATAACTAGTGACCCTCACGCGGCTTCGCCCACATATTATACGCCCACTTTAACTGTAATATTATATAACTTTCATATTTATGAATTGCTATAAATAAAACAAACAGTAAAGGTAAAAGGAAATAAGTTTGCCGAAATAAGAGCTACGTTTCTGAGATTAGCGTGTGCAGAAACGAACAGATAAACAGACAAACTTTTATTTAAATTATTTAAATTTCCCAGCTCAAAAGAATTTTTCGCATTTTGGTTTCAGCGACTAATGCGCAATGTCGAAATGAGTGCAAAATAGGAAATGCATAATATCCTAATCTTTAAAGAGTATATTAAAAGCATTATATATTTTGTTTTAATTATTTTAGCTTCAGGCTGCATCCCGTAAATAGCATGGCAAGCAGACCTGGAGTAAAGAGAACCAACGCACCCAACCCCACGCACGCAATCCACAACCGTAGTGTTACAGACGCATGCTGCACCACAACTGCCTCATCCTTTATTCGTAAATTAAAACAGGAAATTACTTTGTCTGTCCATACCATAATGCCCCCAGACTTTACTAGTTTAAGAGAACTTTATGAAGAACTTTCCTGAACTCAAGGCCAGTTTGTCTTTAGATGCTTTGTACTAATAAAAGCTATTATTTAATAGGAAAAATTATGAAATTCTTACATTCTGAGAAACAAAATCAAAAACCATTCCCCATAAGGAAATATTCTTCTGAAAAGAATATATGAACTACTCAGAAGAATACTAATTATGATAATTTAGATTAAACTTTAAGCTACCATTTTCGAGAATGTACAATGGATGCAATACGGAGGGGTTCCTTGGAAGGTGTAAAGGATTGCTACGAAGGATTCCATTACACTCACATTTAATAGCGGTTTAAATATACAGCAACTAAAAAAAAGTAAAATTGCGAAATCACTTAAATCTACAAAAATTGAAAATATTAAACTTTAAATATTCAAGTGTCAAAACAAAAAAAATAATAGAAGAATCGGAATGCCGGACGTATGAGTAAAGTTTCTAAGCGAACAAATGCATTTCAGCTTTCCCATATTTCTATGTAACAAGTAGACCTTCACTCGCTACTACCTACCTGAACGCAAACATTAAAAAAAGCATTTATTCATAAAACTTATTTAATTTAATTTTTAAAATATTTCACAGAAATACTCGCAGTGTAAAAAAACATATTATATTTTGTTGAAGTCCAATTTAAATCTGATTAAAATTTTCAGTAACGTGCTTAACATAAGTAAATTTAAAACAGTTATTCACGAAATAATTTCCAAGTGTGTACTTTAAAATAACAAAGTTATAAGATTTTTTAATTACTGAATTGACTGATTGTAGGTTTAAATTTCATTTAATTATAACTTAATCCGCCATTTACTCGCAATACAAGAAGTTTGAGAATGCCACTTAAAGAGCTAAGAAGGTATTATTTATAATTGAACTTTTATTAGTTAATTGACGTCAGTACACATTAATATACAATATATTAAGATACAACATGCGGCGCTAGGTTCCGCCGCTTAAAGCGCAATATTTCGTAACTAAGCGCAAAACGATGTAATTATTTTAAAAGGGAAGTATTTTCACACAGTTATCTTTGTCTACACTCATATATGAGAGAAATGCGAAGAAAAAAAATCATAAATTACATTACATACCATGATTGCGAAATATTCAATTAACAATTAAAGCTACATTTAAAATGTTTTCCATATTCCAACTTAATAAGCTTAATACGTAAAACAGAAATTAATATTATTTTTATATATGTGTATATATTTTATGGCTTCACCCTGTCTGTTGCGTATAACAGGGTTGACAGAGGGAACACAAGGTAGTGTTGAGACACTACCTACCCCGTATTACGTCCAACTTTCAAGACATATTACCAGAGCGAGGAAATGATAATAATTCATTCCCCCGAATGAGAACCCATTGTCTATGTATGTTAGGTTCCCTCTGTCTCCCTTGCTACACGCGGGACATCGAAAACAAGTGATCTTCAATAAATAAATTTTGGGCACTACCCAGAGCCCTTCAACAACGTGGCCACTTACAAAAGAAATATTTTTATCCTAACTAATGTGGATGAAATACGAACGTATATTTGTATTTAACATTTTATTTTAGGTTTTTAACTCTAAAACTGTACAGCACTCGTAAAGTGAAAGTTAAAATAGGTTTATTATTGAAAATTTTGAGTTAGGACACTTTCATTCGAGGAATATTATATGTCGGTATAAATAACATAATTTCATGCAGATACCTGCATAAAGAGTTGAATAGCTAATTTGTTAATGATATACAAAATAATCCTATTTCTAATTCCGCAAAGTATTTTCTAGTATTAAAATGTAGGTAATATGCTTGTTATTTCATTTGAAAAGAAAAATGTTTTAACGTTAAAAATATTAAAAGTTTCCATAAGTAAATTTTCTCAAGAAACTTCAGTTCGGGCAAATGCACGAATATAATGATGTCACAAACTCGCTGTAGATTTTAATAAATACAGAATGTGATAAAGAAAGTTATTATAGAGATTTTTGTATACACATAAAAATTGGCAAATAAATAATTGTGATGAGAAAATAAGGTAAGAGTTGTTCATATTTTTTTGGTTTTTCGACCCACGTCCGTGCTCCTTCCGATGTCCCTTTCTACATATATCCGTCATCCAGCCATCACTGATTGGCGCCATCCATATTCCCATTTCTTCGCTCTGGTACCGACGCAAAAAGCGCGGCGTTGAGTTCCGCCATTCAACACTCAATGCCTCCAGAATTCGGCGGAAAGTGGAGAACGGAGTATGCTAACACACCCTCTGCCTACACTGCTGTGTGCGGGATACAGCGTGAAGCTGAATTGTTAATGGATATTTGGAGAACATTTTTAGCGATGTAAGCTAGTAGATACTTCAGTGAAACGCGGCGTAGAGTTTCGCCACTCACCTCGCAATATCTCGAAAAATTGGGCGGAAAATGAAAGACGGTGTGTTAACACTAAGTTCCCTCTGCCTACCCTCATGTGAGAAAAATTATGATGCTTGCTTGCCTATTATACAAAAAATGTAAGAGCTTTAGTATAACAGTTCTTTTTTATTCTTTTTTCACTGATTTTTTAAATGACTTTGGCTCACTGTACTTTATGCAGAATAGTTTCTAATATAGCTTAGGTAACATTTTTAACTGTTTTACAGTGCCTCTACAAAAAAAAGCTCAACTCAAATATTTGCATAACGCATTTTTTTGTATTGGATAGTACTGATTTATGGAGAAGGCTATGTGATGTAACCCACACCTCACATATGACATCATTTGACCACGGGGTCCAAGCTTCATTATATTCATATAATATTTTCATTTAGCAGAGTAGGCAGTGGAAAATTGGAAACCTAGTGTTAAGATATTCCGTTTCCCATTAAGACACTTCCGTTACCGTTACCGTGAGTTTTCTTGAGATATTGCGCGATGAGTGGCCGTTGTGTGGGATTTGCTCGTTACCAGAACGAGGAAAATATAGATATATATAAATAAATATTTCTTACCCCCTGGTGGTAATCGATCCCACAACCCCCCCACGACGACCTCATAATAATTATACATATCTGTATGTAGCACTGTGCAAAAGGAGAGTACCTACTCGTAAGTATGTTAAAGAATTGGAACGTCAACACTTTAAACTTTATAGAGTTACATTTAAGTATTTAACTTACTCAATGTGGGTTTTTAACTTTTCCCACTTGTTTTAGTAAGTTTGTTCTTAATAACTTAAGTTTATAGCAATTGGAGTTTCTGTCGAGTTTATTGATCTTTATATTAGAAATTAAATCGATGTGTGGTGTAATTTGGATATTTTTAAGATATCAGTTCATATTGTAGTAATATTATCTATTATTAAATAAAATAGTTTTTTTTTGCAACTATTGTATTTAAAAAGTTGTTTTTTTTTTTATATTATTTATTTTTTATATATTCATAAGAAATTACAAGTTACAATTACATATTTAACATATACTCGTACATTGGGTTCACATGGTGATGTTTCGTTCCGGTCGGAACATGTACAATTCAAGGAAAACCACGCTAGATGACTGTTCTGGAACAGGAATGTGGCATTCACAGTTCAAAATACGTGTAAAACTTAAATGTTATTCTAATTTCTATTTTCATTTTTTAATGTTAATTTTGTTGATTATTTACAAAATTTATTAGGTGCTATTGCTATTTATCTGAAATAGTTTGATATTTTTGGCGTTTATAGACACATTCCTGTGCCACAGCTAAACACAACACAACTGATTCTGCAACCGGTATATAACAGCTAGAACACGTTCCTCTTTCCAAGTAACATCACTAGTTCACATTAGAATTGTAAATGCATTCAGTAATCATAATAAGCACAATGTAAAATTATACACAACTAGCGGCCCGCCCGCGGCTTCGCGTGCGTAAACTACGTTATTAATTTCTGTCCATGAGTACCCACGTCCTATAAGTGACGTCCATGCAAAATTCTGAGACTCCTAGTATTCGTAGTAACGAAGTTTCATACAAACTTTCAACCCCAAAAACAACGCCTTAGAAGTCGAATATTGCAAATTCCCGTCTTAGCGAGAACCTACGTCCTATAAATAACTCCTATGCAAAATTTGAGATTCCTAGCACATGTAGTTTCTGAGATTTCGTGATGAGTGAGTGACCTTTCGATTTTATAAATATAGATTACACATAAAACCTTGTTTATTAAAGGTTTTAAAACCATTAGCCATTAATCGAAAAATATTAAGCAAAGACTTTAAAAAGTCGGATATATTTCCGAAACAACCCAAACACAGTAAAACCTAACTGGAGCTAAAATACTTCAATAATGGATAAACCACAATAAGCACTACTTACTTATCTTTACCTATTATCTCCATAGAAAATAGTACATTATTCCAATGTATGTGTGTGATTTGAAGCGGCGGGAAGCTTTGCCCGTCGCCTTTTTAATTTTCCTTTTCCTACTAAAAATGCAAGAGATTTTCCACTTGCTGCTGTTTTCACTCCTTTATTTCTACGAAGCAATTTATGATTTTCCTAAATTTTGTTTTAAAATGCAAAACGCGTTTGATGTCCCCCTAATGTTAAATTAACATTTTTGTGTGTATTTCGCCAGTCCTGCAACTCGCTATGGTTGTCACGTTCTTGCCTCTTTAGATTTTAAATGTTATATGAAAATATTTTTTATGGACTAGTCGATAAATTAGTATCGCTAAAAGAGAACTCGAAGTCGTGTTTATAAATTTCCTTTGCATAATATGCCGATATTATAATACAAATAAAATAAAAGTACATTATAGATTAATGCCATTTTAACCTTTTGTTCAAGACTTATTTATTATTTTTATAAGTTATATCTTCGTAGATTTCATAATCTTGAAAAGATTCAATTAAGAATTCTTGATCTTCTCCTCAGCTTCACGCTGTATCCCGCACACAGCAGTTACCCACTTTACCGCCGAATTTTGGAGGCATTGCGTGTTGAGTGGCGGAACTTTTCGCCGCGCTTTGCCTCGAAACCAGAGCGAAGAAATGGAAATATAAATTTTAGATAAATATTGCATTTCCTCGAGTAAGGGATCGAACCCACAACCGTCGCGGTAGTCACCTTGTGCCTCTGGGCCACGACGTAATTCTTGATCTTGATAAGCAAAATTTTCGATAAAAAAGTAATATTAATTTAAATTCTATTCTATTTATATTTCACGCATAGCAGAGAGAGTGGACTTAGTGTGAAGATGTGCCGGTCTCCACTTTCCGTAATTCAACGCCGCCCTTCATCAAGAACAGCGGGGAAATACAAATAAATTAAATACCTATAATCATTCCCCCAGAGTGAAAGATCGAATTCACAACTGTCGCGATTACAGCCACACACTGAACCACTGCGCCACGTCAGCCTCATTAATATTATATTTTTATTAGCATTTGGATAAAAGCGTAACTTTTATCTTTACCGGCTTATAATAGTGAATGCGTATGCATCAGTTCTCGAGAACAGAAGTTTATAAACACGGATAGAATTACACAAAGTCGAACTGAAATTAACTGAATAATCAATGAACGTCAACAATTAGATGGCAATTTTCAGTGGAAATTAAGACAATTCGTTATCTTGGATACCTAGAAACTACTCACTGTATATATATATATATATATATAGGTATATAGGTAAATATATTGTTCCCCACTTTCTCCTTGATGATGAGGATGAGGCATCGCGTGTTGAGTGAGGGAAATCAACGTCGCGCTTTGCCTTCTAAATTGAAACACATAATAAGAAATAAAGAAATTATAAGAATTCTATTATAAAAATGGCTTGTGCAAAATAATGTAAATGTCACTTACTACTTAGTCTATAAGTCATCTATAGGGACTATAGGCCACAGCAACCCTAAGTAGGTCATGAAGAAATTGCATTTTTTTTTTTCAAACTACTGCTAAAAATCTATTATTATGTTAAACCCCAAAAGGGGTCGCGACCCATAGTTTAAGAAACCCAAAGAAAGAAAAAAAAGAAAAAGAAAAAGAAAAGTAGTAAAATTCTGGGGTCGCGAGAGATTTTAATGTCAAATATTTATATATACCATTTTATAACATCACTAGATTTGGCGGATTTTTGTATGTTTCAAAACGAATTCTAAAACTATATATTTTATTTATTTATTTATTTATAAGGCCTACCAACAATTGATACAATTATTACATGCCATTAAAGAAAACAAAGTAAATTATTTCTAATTGCTCAATTATTTACAGGTGGGCTCCACATGCAAAAATAAATTTGACGATAACAACAAACAACAACTTAAAAATAAACACAATACAAAAAAATAATAAATTACACATGCTACACACAAGTTATACATTATTAAGATAAAAAACAGATTCATATATGCATTAATAAACTATTCACTTATTCTATTTTGTTATACAAGTACGAAAAAAACCAATTAATAATATTAATAATTTAAGGTAAAAGACACTTAATAATAAATAATTATTAAAATTAAAATTAAATTAATGGTACATTTTCATATGTATATGTATATTGTTACCTAATAAATAAATCATCAAAAAATATTAATTTATTTTTCTTTTATATTTGTATGGGGGGTCGTTAAGAAACTCGCAATCATAAATGAGGTCGTGAATGACAAAAGTTTAAGCCCTGTGTTAAACGTTATTTTATATTTGAACGAATCACTCCTGTTCCTATGTTTTACCTCTATATATACATATAAATCAGCTTCACGCTGTATCACGCACACAGCAAGGGCAGAGGGAACCTAGTGTTAAGACAATAAATATTTCATATCCTCGAGTGGGGATCGATTCCACAACCAGTCGCGTTTAGTCACACTTTGTGCCCTACGCCACGAGTGGCCTCAATAAGGTATACATATAAACCAAATCAGATTCACCCTGTATCCCGCACACATTAGTGTAGGCAGATGGAACCTAGTGTTAATTCCTTTCATCAAAAAAGTCGTATACCCTGGAAACTAACATCAGCTGCTAAATTATTTTGTAATGAACAACTGTCGATATTGTTATTAACCGACTTCTGTAAGAAAAGGAGGTTATCAATTCGTCTGTATTTTTTTTTTTTTGTGTAAAGACACTAAAAACACAACATTTTACAGACCAATAAACAACAGTAAACATACGCCTACTATTGTCTATCTATACTAATATAATAAAGCGGAAGAGTTTGTTTGTTTCTTTGTTTGTTTGTTTGAACGCTAAGATCTCTGGATCTACTGGATCGATTTACATTGTTTTTGTTTTGTATGAAAGCTGCATTCTTCAGAAGTGCTATAGGCTATATAATATTCCATTACACATATATACTAATAAATTAAAATAGTTTCTAATTTGACATGCAATTTATTCTGCCATGTTAATAACAACCGTCGTCGCTACGCGACCGCGTTCGTTACCGCGTCATTTTGATGTTCATCCTTATGAAAATAAATATAATAGTCACATTTAGCATTTCATCTAGATTGAAATTATATTTCTATTGAAATTATATTCTTATATTTCAAGCAGGCGTAGCCGCGTCCGGGTCCGCTAGTTTAATATAATTTAAACGTCAACCAATGCCCAGAGTACAAAATACAAACACAAATAACAATAACAATCTTTTTTACTATACCCACCCACGTCAACAAGAACACAATTTAACTTATACGGATTTAGTTGACGAGTATTGCGGCGTTGCTCTCGTAGAATAGAATGTAATATAACTTTTAATAACCGCACAGGTAATATAGAGAGTTCTCACTCAACGCTGGATATAAAGCATTTCCTATTTACGTAAAGGAGTACCAATAGTGAGAAGTTAGCCGCCGTTATATTGCATTCCGAGACGACGCCATTTTTTAAGTGCATACTACGATGAAAATGCATGGAGTTACTGTTGCTATATATATATTATACATTATACAGTAGTAAGTACATATATATATATATATATATATATTATACAGTTCGTATAATCGTTGTTTGCTAAAAAATAACAAACTATCAGTATTTTATTATATTGTAACTTAGTGAAACTCAACGCCGCACTTTGCCCAATCATCGCGTAATATTTAAATCTTTCACCCAACGACAGGTATACTAGTAGGAATTCATATAAAGCAGTGACGGACTAGGGGGGGAGGGGGCATTTTTCCTACCTTTCCCTTCTACCTATTCTTTTCCCTTTTCTATCTGTCCTATTCCTCCCTCCTCAGTTTTTCCCCAAAAAAGGATTTTGGAGGTCGGATGGCAGTTACTTAATTTAAAAACCGCAATCCGCCGCTAATATGGAACGCAACAACGTGTCAAGTAAGGACACTGCTAAAAATGCAAGTAAAACTCCTCTTTGCAACATGGAATATTGGTTTTCTAACCGGACCGGACCGGATGCAGAGTACTCGCAAATGTACTCATCAGAGGTCAAGTCCAGTATGTTTTCCTCCAGAAAACTAGCTGGATGGGCCATAAGTCCCGCAACAACGGACAGATTTACCGGCTTATATATACTGCGTCACCTTCAGGTAAAAACGGTGTGGCAGTAGTGCTTTCTGAAGAGCTTCAGAATGGGCTTCTTGAAGCTGATTGTCGTTGCAATCGCTTGTTGCGTGTAAGGGTGCTGATTAAGGGCGTTACCATAAACTTAATCAGTGCCTATGCCCCGCAGGCCGGCTGTAGCGCGACCGAAAAAGAATCATACTGGGAGCAGTATAAAGAGGTCCTACTTGCTATACTGTCTACCTAAGTGGTTTTAGTTGGGGAAGACTTGAACGGTCACGTCAGCAAAGCTGCTGAGCTGTATGAACGTGTTCACGGTTGTTTTGGAAACGGTCTTCGTAATACAGAGGAAGGAAATATTCTGAGAATCTAAAATGACTACGTATTGACCAGACGGTGTCATTATGCAGAATGTGCTATACTTATGCAAAGCCCTACTATATCAGCCCCTGGAGTGAGACTTACCGGACGCCTGAAAGCGCTGGTTGGATGTCGTGACACAGGGCATGAGAGCCAAAGGACTCACCACCGAGGTACTTGCAAAACGACCGTGCAAAATGGAGTAGGTTGAGTAGAAAGGCAAACCTTGGCAATAACCGGGATTAATGCCAAGAAGAAGAAGTATAGCTTAATTTGTCTCAATTTTTATATAATACAAGTGTTAGGTCTCTCTGGAGTCACTCATGTCTGAAGATAGAGGTCAGCATCAGGTTTGTATCTAGACCAGATGATCTGTCTCCACCTGTATCTATCAAGTAGTAATGATAGAGAATATCAGAGCTCGTACCATTCTTATTTTGGTTTTGATACAAACTCCTCTTTTCCATACGTTATTTAGACGGATAATAACTTCTTTTTTTATCCCAAAATGTCTTTTTATATCGAGGCCACGAGTATTTTTTTGCTAAATTCTACTACACGTATTTTTGATATTTCATATTTTTTTTATATATTTATGTTTATGTAAGTCTAAATCAAACATAAATTACAAGATGTAAACTAAATAAGCATACACACTAATTTGTACGTAAAAAAAATTGAGATATATAAAAATCTTTTTACACTGGGGGCCTCATTTAACTACGCCGCCCCGGGCCTCTCACGGGGTTAGTCCGCCCCTGATATAAAGTCAAATTCACCATTCGTTTTTAGCTTTTTTAAGGTTGTCCGTCTGTCAAGAACAAAAAGGTAACCTACATTATAAACGAAGGAACAAATGCGAAAAACAAACAAACTTATATTTATAATTAATTTCGTACAAAATGAGTGGGATATGCCTGTAAATTTTAATTTGCCTACTTTATTCATCACAAAATCGATATCTTTATAGTATCTTTATAGTATTTTCCCTACGATTATAAAATTGATTAAAAACTGACAACTTGCAAAAGACAACTATTACAAACTTATAATTATCCTTCAATTTTTACTACTAGTACCTCCCGTTTTTTAAAACCTTCTTTAGTAGTTTAATACATTCAATATCCTCTTATAAAGTCGACCATAATACCATCTATGGAGTATTTTACTTGAAACTTTCACATAGTCTCTATGCATTTCAATAGATGTCAGCTACCGAAAAGAGACAAACTAGCTGGTTCTTTCAAACGCAGAATTTTACTTAAATTGGAATTACTGTTGATACAAGATGGCGTTAAATATTTTCGTTTTAAAACGATGTATGATATATGACATGTACCTATTATTATAACTAGTATTTTACGACATAGAATATCTTCTTTGTTAAAAAAAGCGTCACGCTGTATCTTGCACGGTACGTAGAGGGAACCTGGGAACCTAGTGTTTGGACACAAGGTTCCCATTAAGGCTTACTAATTATATTTAAAATACAGTTACAAATTTTAGTGAACAAAAATACTTAAAAAAATAATTAAAAAACATGAATACGAGTACAGTCCGCGAGCCGTAAGCTGAGCTTTGCTTTTGTATGACTGTACACAGATAATGTAGGTGTGTCACGTCTGCAAATGTATTTGCAAAGGGAACCTAGTGTTGAGACACTCCGTTCCCCACTTTCCGCCGAATTCTGGAGGCATTGTGTGTTGAGTGGCTTAATTGCTAAGCTTGCGCCTCGCAGACTTTGTATCCCTCTATTCAATCACATGTCACACTCGTCTCCGTTACCAGTGCGAGGAAATGATTAAATATATCAATTCCTGGAGTAGGATTCCACGACAGGCGTCAAAGGCTCTCAAAGTATTAAACTGCATGTAAAAAAAAGTAACAGATAAATAAGAAAAAATGTACATTTGTTTGTCTTAATAACTTGTAATTTATCTGGTGCGTTTTTTTTTCGGTCTTGAGCTATTGGCTTTTACAGCGACACCGGTTGGGTAGGGAAGAGGGTACTCTGTCCCTGAAGAAATGCAAGCACTAAGTGGCTGCCTGTGAGGAAGTCGACAACTGTAAGGGCGCCCTCTGCGGGGCTCGAACCTCGGCTTGCGGGCGTCGAGTGGAACCTGGTGCTTGATTAAATTTGTCCTCACTTTCCGCCGAATGTTTTGAAGAAAATATTTAAATAAAAAAACATTCTTTTCCAGTTTTGTATTACATATAATGTTACATCAATAAAATGTTACATTGAGAAAATTGAAAATGTTTTAAATTTCATATGTACGACATAAATACTAAAAGGATGATCAGTGCTGCCCAATTATACTATAGCATTGAGCCACTTTTCATCCAAATATAATGTAATATCAATTATTCTTTCATAATATTACACATTTACCTATATGTCACATGTGGACGCAAATTATATAAATAAGCATAAGTTTAAGACTTTTCGTATATAAATAATCTAAAATAATACATATATTAGTATCACATAGAAAGGAAAACACACATTAAGAAATAAGTACTTAGGTATACACATTTCAACGCGACATTGTAACTCCTTAATTATATTATTTTTTCTGGTCTCGTCCCATCAATTATCCTCGTCTCATCTCGTCACATTAATCCTGTTCTGACTTGAGCAATAAGCCCGGGTTCAGGATACAATATCTTCCTCTGAGTACATAAGACCTGAGTAGACACGAGCCAGGTGTACGTAGCAGATCTTCTTCTTCTTCCTGGCATTAATCCCGGCTATTACCAGGGTCTGCCTAACAATCAGTAGTAATTAAATGTTACATATACACTCTAATTTAGTTGAAATATGGAAAAAACACAGCACGTGCTCCAATTCTATAGGTTAGATATATATATTGACAAAATAGCAAATACACAGAATATGTACAACACTAATTGCAGTTCATTCTGTTAAAAGTGGCAATAAAAAAATAAAATAAAATAAAAATACTTTATTTCTTCAACAGATTTTACACAAAAATAATTGTTACTGAGATCTCCTTTTAAGCAATTAATGTAGTACTTAATTAGATAATTAATACCTTGAGGTCTACAATATGTTTAGTCTAATGTATTTAGGTATAATATGGTCAGCAACATTTGACCTCTTCACCAAAATTATGAAATCTTTATTTCTGTAGTCAAATGTAATCACGATTGTTGTATAAAAATGTTAGTAGGTACTTAAATCAAATCAACTTCACGCTGTACTTCGCATGCATCAGGGTAGGCAGAGGCAATCTAGTGTTAAGTTACTCCGTTCCCAACTTTCCGAAGAATTGTTCGAGACATTGCGTGTTGAGTGGCGAAACTCAACACCGGGCTATTGCCTTGCCAGAGCGAAGAAATTAAAATATTAATAAATCTTTTTTCATTCCCCGGAGTGGGGATCAAATCCACAACCGTCGCGTTATTGTCATACCTTGCTTCTGCGCCACGATGACCTCAAAGTAAGTATCTAAGTATAACTATCATTTTGAAAATTGACATAATATGTCTATGGAGAAAGGAAAAATATCGAAGTTGCGAAAGATAAGTATTATATTAATCTTTAAACTTGAACCTCATGTATTACACTAAAAAAAAAATACAACAGCCACAACAAAACGTAGTTGTTTAACAGAATAGTACACTCTTAAGTCTACTTCCACTAATCTACTAGAAAATGCCAAACTCGTCCTCGGTTTTATACTACGAGTATAATAGAGCAAGGGTCGCCCTCGATGAAATGTATAGCCTCACCTTGTCTTTACTTATTCAGGATCAATGATCATCTAATATTGAATCGTAAATTATCGCCATTTAAATAATGATAGATACTGTATTGCATTTGCAGGAAAATATTTTTATATCTTGTGTTTTAAATTTTGGATGTGCTGTTTATTTTTAGGTCTACCGCGCTTCCCTGTACCATTCAATAACTCTTTTTTCCAGTCGGTTGTTTCTTTGCTTTCTTCCCATACCACCATTTCTCGAGTATCAGGGTCAATGGGACATATACCCTTGGACGTTCGCTTCCTCTTAGCGATACTAATATTATGTAGCATCTTCATATGCTTGTCATAGTTTGCCCAACTTGCGAACTTCTTATCACAAATATTACAACAGTATGGCTTGATTCCAGTATGCTGACGCATGTGTTCGCTTATGAAATTTTTAAATCGAAATTTCTTACTACAGAGAGGACAAGTATACGGATAGTTGTCTGTGTGTACAATAAAGTGATTGACCAGTTGGTTTGACAAACGGAATTGTTTACCGCACACGTGACACTCATAGGGCTTCACATCTTCATGGACCCTCACGTGCACCCTTAACTGTCCGTTAGTTCTAAATCTAAGTTTGCAAATTAAACATGGAAACGGCCTGATGTCATCGTGTGCCATCAGATGTACGTTCAAGCCCTGTTTAGTGACATACGCCTTGCCACATCTCTCGCATGTATGTTCCGGTTTTTTACTTGTATGTTTCAAAAGGTGACTCGATAATGAGCGTTTGTGTTTAAATATTCTCTTGCAGACATGACAACAAAGATTTTCATTTAGATTAGCGCGAGCAGCTTGCTTTGTTTGTGTGTCTCTCTTATAAGCCAGATTGTGCTGATCAAGTTCATCAGCAGTTTCAAATGACTCGTTGCATCCAGAGCAGGCATGTTTATTTCTAGCGTGAGTTTTATAATGTAGTTTAGTTTGACTTATTTCGGAAAACTTTTCATAACACATATAGCATGAGTATTTTAAATATTTCTTATGTGTTGTGATATGAGTGACAAAGCAATCAAGTTTTGCCTTACGAATGTTACAATCTGTACATTTGTATGGGTTGCAACTCTCGTGTATCTCAATTCCATGTATTTTAAGTTCAGCGACGGTAGGAAAATATGATTCACAATATTGACACTGCCAGTTATAATTCCTCCATGTTGATATTATTTGCGGTAAAGATGGTGGTACCGATTGTTTTAAATTTTCTCGGGTTCTTTTCTTTTTCTGAGTTACTTGATTTTTCACTTTGGTTCTAGGTGATTCAGCTGATGATCCAAGTTCTGGTTCGATTGTAGACGTTACTACGTTGACTTCTAAATCTAATGGAGGTATATCGTCGATATTTAGTAAATAATATTTTTCGTCAATATCATAAGATGCGTCTTTCAATCCAGCGCACACCTCTTGAGCGCAGTCAACCATATTTACTAATTTATAATCCTCCTACAAAGATGTAAAACGATAGTAAATAAATGAATCTGTCATTCAAGTCGCATCTATGTTTATGTTAAATTCCACCAAATTCTTTAATACTGTTTGAAGCATATCGCTTTTAATTGAAATATCAACAATCGCGATATTTGGCTTACACAAAACACATAAACGACACACGTCATATTGATTTTTCGGCATGACTCGGAGTTAGTAATGAATTATTAAAGTTTTTAGACAGTCACTTGATTTTTCGTTAAATGACCTGTAATATCCTGGCACTAGACAAAATATGCAGACCGATGAGCCTTCGACAGGAACATCTAAAACAAGAAAAGGGAAACGTTTATATATAGAAATATTCTGTATATATAATTAAAATTTAATTATCACTGATGTCTATACATGGAAGAATGGAAGATATATGAGAAAATCTATGATTAGGAGAATTACTTATGTAAAAGGACCCCTGACTGGTTTTTTTGCCTAATTGTCTGTGTGTTTTGCTCGCTAATCTCTAAATTAAATAAAGTTTTCAATACTGTATTTCGGTAAATTTTCCTTAACATTTAGTGTTTGTTTTACTTCATTTGTTCAGTAAAACCACTAAACTTTTTTAAAAAGTTTAGTAAAGCCACGTAAACAAAGTCACTGAAAATACTATCTACCATAAATATTTTTAATTAAAAGCTGCTCACTGCAATGTACTCGTATAGTAAATTATTAGCGCGATAGTTACACTTTTTATGGAAGATATAATATATTATATTAATTAAATCAGAAAAAAACACTTTCCACTGAATCCTTAAACGGATGTAGGTATTCTAAAGGACAACGGAGTGTCTTAACACTAGGATCTCAGGTCAGGTCATTTTAATAAAAAATTATATACCTACATTTTTTAATTTTGAGTCTATCTCAAAATTGTTATTTTACGTGTTCTTTACCGATAGTAGCTTGTCTTATACTATAAATAAAAATAAGGCAGGTATTTTCTTTAAAAAAATAATAATAAGTAAATGAAATTCAGTAAATCGCTAAATTCGCGGTCGCGGATCATTTAATACAAATTATCAAAAGACTAAATTTACTTATTGCAATCAAATAAGAAAAAAATGTTGATACACCTCCTTGTACCATGCACTCTATCGATTTTTCAGGTGTCTTTGTCGTGTAAAATCATAATTTCAAAAACTAATACTAGTAACTTACTGTATATCCTTTGTCAGAACATTACAAGAGCAGAAAACATTGAATAAAACATTTTGAAGCCAACTATAAGAACAATGAAAAAAATATTATTTTAACATAGAGCTGCTGCTGAATTCAATAATTTTGTGATTCGTCCTGCGCATGTTTGACGTCCGGCTTGATGAATGTCTTCATCGACCCTATCTCGCCCATCAGCTTTGGTGTTTCCAGGTGAATAATATCGCGTTAATAAATATTTAATTAAATTGAAGCTTTAAAAATTTAAACTTAGCGGATTTTACATAATTAAATGAGTACTAGTTTATTTACACAAGTAAATCGCGCGACAAGCTTTTATGATCATATAAATTGTGTACAATGAGGTTATGAGTTGATAGTTAAAATTTAAAAGACAAATTTTATTTTCTCCTTTTTAGAGCGTTTAAATAAAAGTTTTTTCTAAAAATGATTTTTTGCTTTTAATTTATTATACCATCTAGTATGTTATATAGATTAATAGTTATAAAAAAATATAAAATACTACTTCTTATTCCTTTTAAGATAAATTACAAGAGATTATGTACTACTAATATTTAGGCATAATATTATCAAGATTTCATAAATTTAATAATCAGCCAAAAATGCATTTTATTTTCATTATACGTCAAATCTATGCATTTAGAGTGCATCTACTGACTTAATAATTGTAGATTGAAACTCAATTCAAAAAGTTTAACAAAATTTCACAAAAAAATTAATTACCTATAAAATGTAGGGAAAATAAAACACCATTTGCTTCTTACACATTTAATATAACAGCTATAGAACAATTTAAAACGTAAACCAGAAGAGGTACGCATATTTTAACTGTACCAGACCCGATAAAAACAAGACTTACATGCAAAATTATACAATCTTTTTTTATTAAGCCATGGGTATTTTAAAAACTATAATAAGAAAAAAAATGCCATGCTATTTGCCCGTACATTATATGAGGCTGAAAGTTCACACGATTTCATTGAAAGCTCAATAATTAAGGACATTTTTGTATCGAAACGGTTTAGTGTCGATTTAATCACCTGTTTCATTTATTATTATTTCTATAATTAACTATAATCTTATTTTAAAATATTTTTCAAATTTTAATACAAAAAAATTCAAATCTTATAAACAGAATTTTATTTAGCTTATTTCTCATAAAACAGGCAACCAAATAGACACATTAGTTTAATCTTTACAACACATACACAGGTAAGAACAAATTAAATGTAATTATGAGTAAAGTACGACCGACGAGTCTTGGCCGTTTTCAAATTACCTGTAGATTTAATTTTGCAAAAGAAATCCTAACTTCAGAGATGACTCGTCAACCGTACTACACATTAGAGGAGAATAGATGTTAAGCGACAAACTATGAATTAATTTTTTAACTTATTTTAATATATAAAACCATCCAACGCTACAGGATGCGCCTTATTCGTTGTCGCTCGGTTGCTTCTCTGTTGATTTCGGCGTGCTGGGCCTGAATATGGTAAAAATTGAAATATTATATTCAATTGTAGTTTTAGTTTCATTGCTTTGAGAGTAATTTTGTGCCGTTTGTAGTTTTGTCCTTCTATAATATAATATTTTACTTTAAAACATAAGGCAGACCGCGTATTTCATCGTCTATTCTTATAGTCAAACGGAACCGGAATAAAATATTTCAAACGATGGCAACCCCTGTTTGCGGCAGTTATTTTTCAGGCAATAATACATGAACACTATAGTGTTCAGAAAAAAAGAAGCTTGAATTTGATTTATAATTCATTAAAAAAACACATGAGTGCAAGTTATTAACACTAAGTGACCTGTTTAAACCAGGCAACCCTGGACTTGTGGCAGACTGAGAGCTGGCAACCCTTAATTTTCCAATTCCTTATGCAGTTTTCTTTCAAATGATGTGCGATTCATATAAAAAACATATGAGTGCAATTTTCTCCAAAATCGAGTAACGAAAAAAATTAATAACAGTTGATTGGGGCAGGATTCTTCTAGGCAATCCAAGTGTAATCTGTTCTACTAATCATGTATTATTCATTAATATAAGTTTAATTAAGAAAACAGATCCCTGCAGATTTAAGCGGTAGGACGCGGTCTCGACCTAATAAAATTGCGTAAAACATAAAAAACCACAAATCCTAACCAATACAAACAAACCAAACCAACATATGCAAACCTAAATCACAACAATTAGACAATCACACATCAAATATGTAAGGATGGGCTTTTGTGCATCTTGTTATACATGTCGTACGAGTCGGAGATCGGTGATCACTAGTTTCTCGTTCACGCGTCGCTAGTTTCAAAAACTGCTTATTTTTGTAACTAGTTACAAATGCGTCATAAGTATTTGTAAGTTTAATACGATTACTTTTATAGTTAAGATTACGAAAACGTTTTAGGTTAATTTACAATATGTTGCTACTAAAATGTATTTATTATTAATTTATTTTACATACAATTATTTTTATTTAATATTATTTAATAATATTAAATAGTGACTATATTACTGTCAATATTAACAATATGGTTTTTTCTTGGAATTTTCATTACTTTTTTCAGCTTCACGCTATATCCCGTACACAGCAGGGTAGGCAGAGGGAACCTAGTGTTAAGACACTCCGTTCCCCACTTTCTGCCGAACTTCAGAGGCATTGCGTGTTGAGTGGCAGAACTCAACGCCGCGCTTTGCCTCGATACCAGAGCGAAGAAATGGAAATATAAACGTAAATAAATATTTCACTTCCTCAAGTGGGGATCGAACCCACAACCGTCGCGTTACAGTCACACCCTAGTGCCGCTGCGCCACGACGGCCTCAATTTCATTAATATTATTTAGTTTGACTTCTGCATTTAATTACGTGTATAATACAAAATAGTACAATATTTTTGTTTTAGTAATCGATATAAAAATAATATACAATCAAATTCGCCTATTCTCGTCTCTTTTTTCTTGCGGGACGTACTATAATAGAGCGAGACACAACTGTGCTAGTGTCTATGCAACTTGATTAGTGCTTGCTGCTTACTCTCATGAAACTACGTATGTGAAATAATGGTTATGACACATAACCATTATTTCACATACGTAGTTTCGAATAACCGCATAGCTAGTTTCGGAGACAGCCCGAAACTAGTGATGCGGTGATTTGGCTTATAAGCAGTTTCTGAAACTAGTGACGCTACGTAACGCCCATGTCTTTTATATGTTTAATATGTAAATGTCAAAAGGCCGTCGTAGCTCAGCGGCACATAGTGGCTTTATAGTCTGATTTAGGCGACGATTGTGGTTTCGACCACTGAGCTGTAAGTGGAGAACAGAGTGTCATCTTCCCGAAGAAGACACTACACTACTACTACACCGCAAAATAAATGGACACTAGTCACTAGTCACTGATACTAAAACACTATTAATCGAACCTAAACTCACCGATAGCCGCTATAGAGGATCGAAGGATACTAGTAATATGCTTATTTGTTAAGTGCAAGGCGATTAGGTTAAACAACGTTTTTTCAAACCTTTAAATTGTTTATTTAAATATAAAACGGTTAATAATAATGGTGGAACTTACCTTTCTTTTGGATAAGCGGCTGCAGACGGTTGTACTTGGTTCGAATCCGAGGCTATTGCGAAAGCTCCAGAACGTTCTATATTTTGCGGAGAGAGGAGACTGGGTATGGGTGTACTAGGTATTGTAGGGGAAGTTGGTACTGTTGGTAGTACGGGGGTAGGGGGGCGAACCATAATTGTGGGTACCATGGGTACAGGTGTGGAAGACACCATTGAAACATTCGGTGTAATGGGTGCAGTCGGTACAATCGGTACTGAATGAGTTGTAGTGGGGATTTGAGAAGTGGACACATTGGGAACAGTGGTAACCGTGCGAACTATTGGAATGGTGGTGGGTGTATTGGGTGGTGCTCGCAAAGTGCCGTTGACGAGATTCGTTATAGGGTGTACTACGCCGACTGGAAGGCTTTCCCTGGGGTAAGGATTAAGTTCTTCAATGTCATCTAGAGATCGCTGCATGGCCTCAGATTGTGAAACCTGTAACATGAGAATCTACCCTTTAAGTTGTATCGCAAGCTAAATTAATAATTTAATTTATACTCATTAACCAAATATCACTATCACACGCAAAAAATTCCGGTTTTTAACTACAGAAACCATTTCGCATGATAAATAGCTGACGTCTTGAATTTTATATATAATAAAACAGAAACAAAAAAAATATCACGCAAATATATTCCGTGACATTTGGTCAAAAAAACAAGAAACAATAAATATCAACAACATAAAAAAAACGATGATTTTCAATTTTCAACCCCTATAACTAACTTACCGACGAATCGTCCTGAGAGCCGCCCTCGCGCCGTATAAACTGGGCACTGTGCACCTTGTTCGTCTCTATGCGACTTATAGCCGTGTTCAGGTTTTCCATGGCGAGGCTGTAGAGGAGGTCGCGGGCAGGCTCTTCTATGTTTTGGATTAGGTCACTCTGCGAAAAAGTTTGCCAAATTGCAGAATATCAAAAATGACAAGCAGTACAGTCGTTCTTTGTTCGTTCCGCTTTTAAAA
>JAKRZM010000260.1:10274-28940 GCA_036379175.1 Heliconius cydno galanthus
GTATTATTTCAGCGCGATATATTTGGTTTCATATTTTTTATAGTAGTTATTAGTAGGTAGGTTTTTGTTTATAATTTCTTCCATTTAAAAATAGTCATTTGACTATCTAAAAATAGTCATTTAAATATATTTTAATAAGTACTTGAAAATATTAGTAGCACAGATTTAAAATTAAACGGTACCTACTAAAAAATCCTTGCTGTGTAAAACAATTGGAAAATTCTTATTGAAACTACGAATATGCGGGTTGCATTAGGGTTTATTTAATTTTCACATTATCTTAAGTGCTTTGCAAACATACATTATGTGAATAATCCAATAGTAAAAGCGGGCGAAGCCGCAAAAGGGTCGCTAGTATATATATATAATATCCCACTCCTCGAGAAGTCGGCGGAAAGTGGCAAACGGAAGTATCTTATTCCCTCCCATCAACTTCAAATGTTCCATCTGACTACCCCCTTACGAGCAGAACAAAAAAATATTTACCCTCTATCGAATTTCAGCACTCAACAAGCACTATTTCGATAATTGAACGGACAGTGAAAACCAGAGCCTTCTCACTAGGTTTTTTATATCTATATGGAAAATATTATCCTGCTATATGGGAAAAAGGGTGAAACTGCTTTTCATTTTTGCTTTTGAACACTTATTGTAATCTAAATTCGTTATATTGTTATTGTTATTTTAAAAATGTATACTGTATATGTACTTTATGAGAGGTTGAATGTGATTCTGAGATCCAGAAACTACTGGTTCGTAACTAAAGCAAGGAGCTGCTCCTCCTCCTCCTCCTCTTCCTCCGGCTTCGTGAACGAACACGACGCGAGAACCAATTTAACTCGGCGTCCTATAATATTGAATACACAGTGTTCGTAATTAATTCCACTAGGCTCAGTGGTTACATTGATACAACTTGGCCTGGGTCGTAGGTTGTATACTATTGTGATATGTAGCGACTTATTAATTTAACGATCATCGGATCATTATCGGATCAAAAGAGGGCGTCGTGGCGTAGTGACAGCTGCTGTCACAAGGTTCCCTGTTTATAAAGATTAGACGACCACTCCGTTCCTCACTTTCTGAGATAGAGATCTAAAATTGCGGAACTCAACCCCGCTCTCAGTCTTACGAGAACGGAGAAATGTAAATAATTCAAATGTACTCCCTCAAATGGAAATCAAACCAACAACGATAGGAGTGTACAGTCAGAAATGTTTACAATGAAATATTATTTATTTAACTTGTATGGGACGAACAAAGTACAAATCTTATTTATTTTACAGGAATGTATACAGTTTAGTGAATAGCGTAGGCCACTTAACCCCCCACTGGGGGGAATTGTTGGGAGAACGATAACAGTCGCGTTCCAAATGCGTTTTATGAGAATTGCTGACATTTTTTAAACGTCGCTTCCTCCTCATCAAATTATTACAATATTAACTTTTGTGTTTACTTTTCTGCGTGCAAATTTCCTTTCAGAGAAAAAACTGGACATTGCCTTTGAAATATAGAGTTAACTGTTCTCGTTCTCTATGGAGAAGTATCAAAATGGAGGCGGGTTTTCTTAACAGTTGGTTCTCAGGTTCTCTTTGCCCCCTTTGCTATGTGCGGTATACAGGTGCAGCTAAAGAAACGATTTTTATGCTTTTCCTTTTCCCGCTTCATGCTTTTCCCGCTGAGTAGGTTATGCAATTTTAATTCCCAATTTCCAAGAAAGTACGTGTTGAATTTCGAAGCTTAACGCCGCGCTCTTCTTCAAAGTATCCGTGAGTGTTTCGATAAATAAATGCATTAATTAAACATTTATGATAAATCAATTACAAAAATTTAGGTAATACATTTTAAGCTTTATATTTCCAAGTTATTTCGTAAAATAGAATCTCTCCGTAAATAATGAAATCTATTAAATGGTATGAGATATCTATTATATGTACTTTAAGTTCAGTTTTCATTTGTGTTTCACAAATTACTTTATCTGGTCGCTAAATTTGGTGTTCAAAGGGATTTTACTCAATTTTTTGAAATGACTATATTAAATACAACCATATTGATTGATACTGGGATGCTATACCAATATCGATAGGCGTTTATTTATGAAAAGCAGATATGTAAAGGCAGAGATTTTCAAAAGCTTCGTGTTAATTTAAATACCAACGAGAGGTAATTGAACCTCAACCACATATTGCGCCACAGCAACCTGATCTTTTCCTTTCCCCCCGGTGTCTCAGTCAGTCTCTTCGATCTGTGGTTATAATTCGATAATATCAAAACACAATGCTTCCAGAATTATAATTCCAGAATAACATTCGAAAGCAAATGTCCCTGTAATGGACGACAGTGGACGACCGTTGTGAGTTCAATTCCCCGTTGTAGGATGAAATATTTTGATTTTTGACGCTCTGATAACAAGACAAAAGGTGGCGTTGAATTTCGCCAGTCAAAACGAATATCTCGGAAATTTGATTAAAAGGGGGCGACAAAATGTTCCAACACGAGGGTCCCTTTACCTAGCCTTTCATATGCCATGACGTTAAAAAGAAGGGATAAAAATAAGAAATTTCCCCGAAAAATGGAAGCTCCACATTTGGATGTTTAATAGACCTTTTATATTCTCACAACGTAATTACAAGGCTCACTGCGTAACATACTTTAACAATACGCTCCGGAACTTTGTACGGCGCATGGTAACCTCGTTTCGGTAATAATCTTAAAATATCGTCCTCCACCTTTTTGATGTATAAGGAAGGAGCTTTAAATGTTCTTACAATATATATATTTCATCATTAAATGTTATAATTACGTATATTTAAGAATATTTGTGCAACGTAGAGTTGCGTCACTCAAAACACAGTGTTTCCAGAGTTCGAAACGGAAGTGTGTTGATTAGAACGGAGTGTTCCATCCGTCGACTGCTAAGTGTGGGATACATCGAGAAAAAATATATAATTATGGCATTGGTATTAAATACCTTGGCGCAAATGTTAACACAATTATATTTTTGTCTTGAAAATTGTGCGGAAGAAAATCTACAACCTGTTTTGTAGGAAAGAGTACAGATTTATTTGTTTTGTAGCGACAGACTTTTGTAGTTATTTTAATAATTAATATCTTTGCACGTCTGCTATGAAAGAAAACAAAGAATGTAATATTAAGAAAATTCAGTTTCTTTTTCTAATACAAACGTTGAAACTCAAAGCTTTGGGTGGGGATATAGTAGTAGTAGTAGTTATGTGTATTTGTTACTAGTAGTCTTTAAATAATTAAAAATTGAAAAACAGAATGTTCCATTCCCCATTCCCCATTCCTCATACATCACAACAAACTATTTCATAAAAGAAAATATTACAAATATTGTACATAGGAAAAATCCGAACATGACAAAATAACACGAGTCTATTGATAATATTTTCACATTAAATATCAAAGCAAATACAATGAAGCACATATTTGGAGTAGTTTGTCCCGTTTCGGAGGACAAGGATCGGAATCGGAAAAAGAGTTTATTTTCTTTTTATATCTTTGTGTATGGGAAAAGACACAAATGTTTTTTCACGGCATTTTTAAATTAAAATCCTACTGTAAATTTTTAGTAATTCATTATATTAAAGATACCTTATTTAAACAACACTGACATTTAGACTTAGCTAGTATTAGTATATTCATAAAGAGGAACGCCCACCACGAGGACACTCTCCTCTACTCTCCGTTGGTGCGTGCTGGCTTGTAATCTATTTACAAAACATGTAATCGATTCAATAAGAAAATAAGTATTTCTTTAACTAATACTTAAATTTCTATTTTCATCTCTTTCTCAGAGCTTAAAGCCTTTTCTTACTAAGTAGCATACATTACACTCTTTACATAAGTAGACATACAACTATCAAAAATGGTTCTTCGCCGTTTCCTCTAGAAACGAAGCGTACGTAACGGTTATATTAAAATTCACATGATGTTCCACATTGCGTATACCGAGCACCTCCCGGCCTTCAAACTCCTGGAAGCTTGGAAACTCATCATATTAGTATTGTATACTATACTTATACATTGTATAAAGTACCCTTTTCAGATTATTTAGATGTCACTTAACATTGTTGCGCTTGTCCGATTTTAAAGCGCGAGTCGGTCTCGCCCACTGAGGGTTAAAAATTGGAGATCTCGAGCTTTTTCTGAAGTCAAGCTTAACTTAGCCACAGCCCTTTCATCTGATACCTCACTTGATCTAGCAGCTTTAACATTGAATTTCGTCCCCCCTTTAAGCCCCCTCCCCCCCTTTTAAGGCTATTATTTTATAGGATTTAACCATAAATATATGATTTTCAGCTTTTTTTGCCTGAAATAGTACTACCTATAGATTTTAGCTACCAATTCATTTCATTCATTCATTCATTTCATAATTCTAGGTCAACTGGAAGTACCTTATTTATTTTGATTCCCTTTTTCTATTTTTTGATTCGATTCAAATGCGATATCAGATGAAAGGGCTCTCGTTAAGCTTGAATTTCAGAAAAAGCTTGGTTCTAATTTTTGCGCCTCGGTGGGCGAGCCAGACTCACGCTTGTCCGGTTTTTTTTAATATTATTTTAATTTCTCCGAGAGGAAACCGAATCCACATTGATTGTCGTATAGGTACTCGTATATACTCTGACATGGTTGTACCGCGTCTCAATGTCGTTTAATAAAATACTGAGAAAACAATAAGCAAGTTAACGTTGATAAAGTCGTTTGAGCTTATTTGTGGTCCATTGATAGTGATTCATTCCGTCCTCCAGTGCCGTTTGTTATCGTTTGAGAGCTCCTTGTCTACTACTAGACTATAGTAATGTGACATTGAGAATATTTGCGAATTTCTTTTATTTTTATTGTTTTCTTTTTCTTTCGAAACAAAAGAAATTCTCCTTCATTTTGAGACTGTGATATGTGTGGGTTCGATTTCTAATCGGGAGAATGATAATATGTAAAGAAAATTATATTTATTTCTCCACTCTGGCAAGGTTAAGCCTGGCGTTAACTTCCGTTAATCAAATAGGCGGAAAACAAGGACTGGAGTAAGTAAAGGCCAGGTGTCTCTTGCCTATCATATTGTATACTAGTAAAATGGTGAAGCTAAACATAATACAATTTCGACACATGGCGTGGTCAGTGACGGAAATCTAGGCTGCGCTTCATCATATCTAGGCCCAGAGCCACCATTCAACATGCAACCCTACCTCCCTACTTACAACTCGCGATGGTAGAGCTGAAGACTTCATTAATATATATATTTAATTTATGACTTTAATTTACAACATTTTCATATATAATGCTTTTAAACGTCCTGTTTCATTCGTATTAATGCAACGAAGCCTACGCTTTTAAATGTAATGTAGTATTACGTGTAAATTGCGAAGCCGTAATGCTTTAAATATTATAAAGGATGAAATAAAGCAGATCGTCAGTTTTCCCGCATATAGTGAGGTAGGCAGAGGGCACCTCGTGCCTTCCCCGAGTGGGGATTAAACCCACAGCCATCACGTTACAGTACGACACCATTGTGCCGCTTTGCCGCTGCGCCACGACGACGGCCTCAATCGACGATCAACGGATCGATTTTAATGTTCTTGCTTAATTTAGTAACTCAAAAACATTTTTTTTTATCAAAATAAGCTTATTGTTTTTTATATGGGAGGGTCTCGCTTCGTGCTCACGCGCTTACTCTCATCACGTGTCAAGAATCAAATAAGTTTAGTAGGATACTAGCATATATGTAACCATGGTGACTATGTAAAACCTTAAATAATTTAGCAAATAAATTGTACAAAAACATGCGTTATTTTTTTAAAATTTCAAATGAAAAGTATAAATATGAATGATGAATGGTAAAGTATAAAGTCGAGAACATGATGCTTAAAAGTATGTATTTGGAGACGAACAGGCAACAAGTACAGGCAATCTGAAAAAAGCGGTGATAATGAAGCAAACTGTCCCGTGGCTGCTGTACTAAGAACAAATTATCATTTTTAGAAGTCACGTGAGTGACTACTACTACCGTATTAGTTGAACAAATTGAGTAAACGTATAGCATCTGACTATGACGGTTGCGACGGTCGTGGGTTCGATTCTCTCGCGGGGAAACATGATCATCTGCTCGCTCTAATAGTAAGAGAAAGCGTCGTATTGAGGTTAGGTTCCCTGCAACTACCCTGCCACTTTCCACTTGGACAGGCTGAGTACAAAGTGTCTTGCAAGTTTATATTTAAAAAATGTTTGCGTCAGTATTCACATATAATTAGATATTCCATGATATGTCTCAAGTAAAACCTATAAGGCTCTACACTAACGCTGCAATCGTTCTCTTATTTCAACAAGTCAATATTGATGATACAGTTTTTGCTCATTAATGTGTCATTACATATTTACTTGTCAAATTTGAAAATTTGGTTCGTTAAAGATAACTAACTATTAATAGCACATTAATATTTATCTAGTTTAGACTTATCAATGCTTCAATGTCTCTCTAATTAGGGCAAATTGGACATCGGAGTGTTTTACTACTACTGCATGGTACTCCAGAAATGGGACAAAATAACTATCTTATCTAACTTTTGGGCTTAAATTGGATGTTACTTGCATATCTGTTACCACTTCTACAACACCTCGCGCTCTGGGTCCGTCGGGGGTTATTACGTGAGACACGCCCGTATTACGCTCCTCATTAATTTCATAAACGTTGACAAGAAAAGCTCACCGCTTTTAAAACAGGGCTGGAGGGGATTTAATTAAAAGTCAAGTAGGAACTCCCGGGGTAATGTCTTTATCTCAGATACTATAATCTATTCTAAATGTTAATAGAAACGGTTGCAATTTGCTGGTCCACTTAGCGGGGGATGTCTAGGAACCTTCATTACGAGTATAGTTATCATTATTACTAAATATTTGTCCGAAAGATTATAGTATTAAGAGTCCTAGCTTTTTGTATAATTTTCTGGAGACATTGTGTGATAAATGAAAAAACTCAACGGCGTCCTTTGTATAGCGAATATAATAATTTCCCGGTTTTAGTTATCTTAGTTTTCTACAAGACATGCACAAAAATGCTAACTGAAGACTTTTCTATATCCATTAAATCCAAAGAATTTGTAAAATATAATTTTGATGGAACTGAACGTAGCAATTTCGCTAATTAAAACCTTCCTGAAATAAAATAAAACCAGCCCGTTGTACGGCGTCTGTCGCCGTCGAGGGAATGCAGTTTCACAACTAATTGTCATTCTAGCACGACTACTGTTGTAGCACTATCTAAAGCTATCTTAAGCTCCTTTCTAACTCCAAAAAAAGTCAAAGTTGTATAAAATGCATTTAAATATTTACAAATATTTTTTAGCTTCACGCTATATCTCACATAGGGCAGGGGGGGCAGAGGGAACCTAAGAACCTAGTTAAGACACTCCGTAAACATTAATTATATTTATTTAAATTGCTGTCTGATCCCGGCCTAGAATAGGATCACCCTGGCACGGATGGTGTCGTAAGAGGTGACTAAAGCACGTCGCCAGCAAGTAAACACGCATGGGTAGATCGGCGTGAAGTAGTGGCGTTTCGCATTAGGTAAAATCAGGTGTCTACATTCCAACCTAAATGCCGTCCGCCACCATCTCGAGACGGCAGGTAGGGCTCACAGTGGTAATGCTGAAGCGGCTCATGGAGCACGTGCCATTGGCTATAGACGACATGCTCTCACAGATCCCCTCCGCTGAGGTCGTGATACAATGCCAGTTGGCTTGGGTCACGCACCACCGACGGCGCGGGTAGGGCTGTATTTGACCTTGATATGGCGAACATAAGGTTGAGTCGCGAGTCCCGGACGTGGACGATATTTTCAATTCTTCGCTCTGTGTCGAGGCCAATTCGGCAGAAAGTGGGCAACGGAGTGTCTTAACACTAGGTTCCCTCTGCCTACCCTCCACCTGCTGTGTTCAGGATACAGCGTGAACCTGATTTATTTATTATTAGATTTTGAAATTTCTATCAGTATAGTAGATACTAATTTTAACCTTGGTATAATCATTCTGAAAACAATAAATTGAAAAAAACAAATAACTTTTAATAAATACATTTCTATTTTGTGGAGAATTTTAAGTAGGTTTCCAGTAGTAAAGCACCCATTACACCTCGCTACGAACACCGGAAGACATAAACGAGCGATTTCCGTGATACTAACGTACACCGTGCACCGGTCGGGCCCGGAGCGCGGGACCTGGAGTTAAGTTATAAATATTTAATAAAACGTCGTAATGTAATGTGTGATTATGTTTTATATAACACTCGTGGCTACTCGCAACTTCATTTGCATAGACTTAAAGATATAAAATGAATAATACGGTTTTTAGGGTTCCGTCACTTTTCAATTTGTCGTCCGTCTATCAAGATCATTTACGAGTATCTCAAGAGCGCGGGGGCGCTAGACGCTAGTTCCAGAACAGGGATGTTCTAGTTTGTTTGTTATAGTTTGTTTACACGGGTTCTCTGCTCCTAAGCAGTTCCACCAATTCCAATATTTACGATTACAGCTAAGTTTTTAAGTCGGATTTCCACGACGTTAACTTTCTTGTTTTTTTATGCAATATCTGTAAATTTTCCTTTTTTTGTATACCTAGTGAGTTTTTACTTCCTGCCAAATTTCATGACTGCAGTACCCTATAGTCTACGAGCAGTACCCTATAGGTTTATTACCGATGCTTCAAATCTTTTGATTGTGTTTACTTACTTTACTTTTTCTATGCTTCAAGGGACCATAGAATTGAATATTCCTCCACGCAATCTCGAGATAAATAATGTTGACAGATGGATGATGATTAATGTTTTTAAGTTTTGAGGTACGGAACCCTAAAAAGATTATATTTAAATTGTATACTTTTCTCGTCCTATAAATAAACACGGCTTTGAGTTTCGGATAGGTAGAGGGAACTTTAATACTAGGTTCCCTTTGCCTACCCTGCTTTGTGCGGGATACAGCGTGAAACCGATTTATTAATTTTTTTTGTTAGTAATTCTTTTACCCGAGTGGGGATCGAAATCGTCGCGTTGACAACGTTGACACGCTTGTGCCACTGCGTCACGACGACGGCCTCAACAAACTGCACATATATATATATGTGCAGTTTCGAGATAAATGTTCGTTATTGTGTATATATATATATATATACAATAACGAACATTTGGCTAAAGTCTCCCCCTTCTCCGCCGCCGTTCTTTTCTATTACATCTAACAAATTGAATGACTCACGGCAGCATAATGAAATAGTCTGAATTTTATCGCGCATTCAAAGTTAACTCGCGAATTCAATGTTTCAGTGCGGATCCAACTCCGCGTGAGAGCAGTACCGTACCCATATCGTAAAGCCTCACAATAGCTTCCTTAATATGTTGAAATTTCAATGTATATTTTTATAAAATTATCTTCAAGGCACTAATGTTGTACGTAGGTATATTATGTAGTAGACTTATAGAGAGTGATCCTTTATTAGAATCTTCTTTTGACTAGTTGCTACCGCCTCTTCTCAGTAAAACTACCTTCCTCGCTGGTCTCTTCCTGTAGGACTAACTACTGCTCTATCAAAGTGACTTGATGATTGACTTGACATAACAGAATAAAAATAATAAATATTGCATTTCACTTTACATTTCCTCGAGTGGGAATTGAACCTACAACCTGCCACGTTAGTAGTTAACATCCGCACTATTGTGCATCTGCGCTACGATTGGCCGTTTTTATTCGGACTTATTTATTTTTTTTTGTAAGAAAATGTAACATATTTTTCTTCATTTAATGGTTGAACATCATATTTTCTTAATTTATAAATTAATTAGGAAGTTTATAAAAATAAAACACGATATAAACAGATTTATTTTATTACTAAGGAAAAATGTTATTTATAATTAGAACTCAGTCCGGCAACTGTAGCGACTCGACTCGACTCGACTCGACTCGACTCGACTCGACTCGANTTTTATACAATACCTGTAAATTTTCCTTTTTTTGTATACCTAGTTAGTTTTTACTTCCTGCCAAATTTCATGACTGCAGTACCCTATAGTCTACGAGCAGTACCCTATAGGTTTATTACCGATGCTTTAAATCTTTTGATTGTGTTTACTTACTTTACTTTTTCTATGTTTCAAGGGTAGATTTGAATATTAATTTCAACTATGTCAAGCTGCTCCACGCGAGCTCCACGCGATCTCCACGCGATCTTCACGCGATCTTCACGCGATCTCCATGCGATCTCGAGATAAATGATGTTGACAGACGGACAACAAGGTGATTCTACAAGGGTTACGTTTTTAAGTTTTGAGGTACGGACCCTAAACTTAAATTGTATACATTTCTCGTCCTATAAATAAACACGGCTTTGAGTTTCGGGTAGGCAGAGGGAACTTTAATACTAGGTTCCCTTTGCCTACCCTGCTTTGTTCGGGATACAGCGTGAAACCGATTTATTAATTTTTTTTGTTAATAATTCTTTTACCCGAGTGGGGATCGAAATCGTCGCGTTGACAACGTTGACACGCTTGTGCCACTGCGTCACGACGACGGCCTCAACTAAAGTCTCCCCCTTCTCCGCCGCCGTTCTTTTCTATTACATGTAACAAATTGAGTGACTCACGGCAGCATAATGAAATAGTCTTTGAATTTTATCGCGCATTCAAAGTTAACTCGCGAATTCAATGTTTCAGCGCGGATCCTACTCCGCGTGGGAGCAGTACCGTACCCATACCGTAAAGCCTCACAATAGCTTCCTTAATATGTTGAAATTTCAATGTATATTTCTATAAAATTATCTTCAAGGCACTAATGTTGTACGTAGGTATTTTATGTAGTAGACTTATAGAGAGTGATCCTTTATTAGAATCTTCTTTTGACTAGTTGCTACCTACCGCCTCTTCTCAGTAAAACTGCCTTCCTCGCTGGTCTCTTCCTGTAGGACTAACTACTGCTCTTATTAAGTGACTTGATGATTTTAATGTATGAGACAACATAACGGCACAAAAATAATAAATATTGCATTTCACTTTACATTTCCTCGAGTGGGAATTGAACCTACAACCTGCCACGTTAGTAGTTAACACCCGCACTATTGTGCATCTGCGCCACGACTGGCCGTTTTTATTCGGACTTATTTTTTTTTTTTGTAAGAAAGAAAGTAGAACAAAAAATTTTATTTTGTTACTAATGTAAAATTTTTTTTTCATTTAATGGTTGAACATCATATTTTCTTAATTTATAAATTAATTAGGAAGTTTATAAAAATAAAACACGATATAAACAGATTTATTTTATTACTAAGGAAAAATGTTATTTATAATTAGAACTCAGTCCGGCAACTGTAGCGACTCGACTCGACTCGACTCGACTCGACTCGACTCGACTCGACTCGACTCGTACCTACTCCCGTCTGACACTCAGTCACAAGTACACATTATATACACAAAAACCTCTTTTGACATTTGAGCTTTAATTGATCCATAGACTTACAGGTGCGTAGTAATACCGAATATAACCTAGAAACACTGTCATTTGCTAGTCTCTAATTAAATATATACATATTTCTAATATTTGTATAAATCAATTCATAATAAACAGATAAACGCTTGTATAGACAAAGGTCTTATATAAATAACTGGACATGGCGTTGTTATGTACATTTTGTGAACAGGATTAGTAAAGTTTTTTTAGTTTCACGCTGTGTCCCGCGCATTGCCGAGTGAGCAGATACTTCCGTTTCCGCTATCCGCATTACTAATGTTGATACAAATAAATAAAAATAAATAAATTGAAGAAAATCCTGAGAAAGTTTTATCTAAGATGTTCAGAAATATGTTTAGTTCGATTATCCAGCAGACCACAGTGCTACTTCAACAAAACGACAATAACACATCCCTCTTAACATTATCTATAATTGTCTTAAAAAGTTTGTACAAATGATGATAGTAACAATTATCTATATGGTTTGAGCAACAAATGCTTTATCAGTTAGATACTGATAGGAGGGAACAGGGAACAGGGAACATCATTATAACACCGCGTCATGAACTCACCAATTAGACGAATCTTTCTTAAATAGCTTGCTGGAACTGATTTTCAATCATAACAATACATTTTTGGCGTATTTAGCGGCGTTAAATTCCGTCTCTTAACACACATTGCTACGATTCGACGGAAAGTGGAAAACGGAAGAGTCTTAACATTAGGTGCCCAGGTTTCTTCTGCCTACCTGCGGGTTACAGCGGCAAGCCAGCAAGCGTTAAAGTAAATGACAAAGTGAGTTATGTTTACGATGTTTGTTTATTTTCAGAAGTACTTGCTTTAGCAAATACTGTGATCGAATACAGATAACAAATTATTATGTCCTAAACTGCAGCTTTAAAGTTTATTTTCACTTTTGTTATAATTTTGCTTATAATCATATTCCCAATTCAAATGAAAAAAATAAACATATCTTAGAGGATATCTTAGAAGTACACATTGTAGACGTCATATATTACTTACACAATGGCCGGTTACAAGCCAACTTTTATTATTTAAAGTTATAAAATTAACTCATTCAAATATTTTAATTTATGTCAAATTTCATATACATCTGAAATGATTATTCTTTTTGATTTAAATCAACATCCGCTCATTTATCGACTGTTGTGCGACAACGTGTCCGACCGTTTCTTCACGTTCTTTTTATTAAAACAATCATTTTTAAGATTCTGTACCTCAAAAGGAAATACAGAACCCTTGTAGAATCACTTTGTCGACTTAAACTTTAGACTACAACTTGGAAGATTTGTCATTTTTTGGTAGATTTCTTAATAAAATGTACTTATATAACGGAATGTAGTTGGCTTATAATCGTTTAAAATCACACAAAATCGTGAAGTAAAAATGGAAAATGGTTATTATTTATAATGGCTAGTATATTAGTATATACTGTGTTTGAGATGGCATCGCTAAGTACGTAAGAAGTAGTAGAGCCAGCCAACAGTGACGCGCACCTGCTGAGTTCCGGCTTAGTGTTGCCGCCATTTTGTCACCTGTTATAAGAAAAAAGAATGAGTGGTAAGAAAGGCAGGGGGAGATCTCGGTTGACAGTCGACGAGGGAACATGAGATATGTAGAGGCCGTAACGGTTGACGCTCTATTCTCTCTGGCTACTCCATTTACTACTCTTTCTACAAGACTAAATTCTATTTTCATTATTTTCATAAAGTAATAAATAACACCAATAAAAATAATTAAAAAAAACACAAAACAAACAAGACCATTGAATTATACTAGTCATCATTTCTCTTGCAGCTTTACGCTGTGTCCCTATAGCAGGATACTTTCCACATATTTTACGATTCATTTCGCGTTGAGTTAATGAGTAGTCAATAATAAGGAAGTACTCACTGCCCTCCGACACGTAGACGTAGATGTGGGCGGGCTCGGTGTTGGCGGCGCGGCAGGAGTAGTTCCCGGAGTGCGCGGGCGCGGCCGCCCGGATGGCCAGCGCGGACTGCGTGCGCGCGCCCGGCGCCGTGGCCACCGTCACGCCGCGCGCTGCGTCGTAGTTGATCATGCGCGCGTTGTGGTACCAGAACACGTACTGTGGTGGTACTGGGGACTGGGTTGGTTTAGTTAGTTGCTTTTGTGGAGTTAGTTCGTTTGGAGATTTTCTTGTTTAGGTTTCATGTATGATATACGAGTACAGGGCAGCCGGGTCTGTAAATGCGACGGTTGTGGGTTCGGTTTAAATACGGGGAAGGAATAATTTTATTTCCTTACTCTAGGAACAAGACAAAGCGTGATGTTAAGTTCCGAAACTCAACTATGAATATTAGTTGGCGTGGGAAAAAGTATATTACACTAGGTTCCACAAACCCCTGCCTACCCCTGATCCTCTTATTGTTATGATGTATGTAATATATTGTGCGAAGAACTGGTTTGGTAAATTGATCAGTTTACACTTGGTAGTCACGGAAGTAGACCTTAAAATTGCGTTGGTCGTGCTATTTCACGACTAGTGGGGCAAACGGGAAATTTTTCAAAACTATTTGATATAATATATGAACTACGGGACCTTGATTCCTTGGACTTCAGACACATGAAAGATCAACAGACGAGGAATAGAACCATATCAAAGTGGCCTATACAGAGACCAGCTCCATCGTATTAGGACGCAAATCTCAAAGATCAAAAATTGGGGGAGACCCAAGAGATAGGATCTGGAGTGAAGAATTGAACACCGCTGGAAATACGCTCAGATGTTGTAGAACAAGTTCACAGTCACGTAAATTAACCCGTAGAGTTAAATTCAGGATTTTTAGGTCTAGTATAAAGTCAGTGCTGCTTTATGAGCGCGAAACTAAGGTAACCAAGGCTGCGTCGTACCAGCTTCAAATTTTTATTAATCGATGTCGTCGCCCAATTCTTGTTGGTATCCACTGGCCCGAACAAATGTCGAATATCCACCACATAGTAATATAAGTCAGTATATTGTTCAAACAAGGTTGTTTAGGAAGGGCAAGGCAAATAGAGAAAAATAGAGAAGATATTTGATCGTCTCATTTGCTTTTCTTAGTTGCTAACAGCGAAAGTGGAAAAACTAAACGAGCTTTGTCTAGGGAAATCAAAAACTGGGAAATATCTATATAATAAATATAAATATTTCTATTTTGGAGCAAATAGAAACCAAAGAAAAGGATTGTTTTTCCTTACAAAGCGACGTAATTTTAAAATATTCCTAAAGTATTTTCCATTGGCAGCGAAAATATCGACGCCACCGTTTTTTATATTCTGTTTTACCGTTGATTCGTGGCTATAAAACACCTCGTCGGCGAGCTCGGAGCGGCTCCGCGTCAAGTCTCACTTAACTGATAATTTATGTTCTACACTCCACAGTCTTCAGGTTTGCACATTTCTTCTATTTTAAATGGTAATGACGTGTTGATGTCGGTTATTTTTAAATTTTTAAGTGATTTAAGTTCAGTTCAGTTCTTAATCTATGCCGTTTCGAGCGTGAAAGTTGAGCACCAGAAGTGTTTGACATGTGTGTGTGTGTGTGATGTTCTTGGTATTGATATGTATAATATAGATATTTACATATTTGTACACAAATTTCTTGGTTTAGTCAAGTTCAGTCCCTAGTTGTATCAAAATCCATTCAGTAGTATCATCCCTGGACAGGACTTATGATTATATGTAATATACATTATAGGTACCTAGGTAATTCAGAGGTATTTGAACTTCCTGCATACATTATGTACCTTAAAAATAAAAATAAAAATCCGCTTCACGCTGTATCCTGCACAT
Organism: Heliconius cydno galanthus; assembly: GCA_036379175.1. Lineage (NCBI taxonomy): Eukaryota > Metazoa > Arthropoda > Insecta > Lepidoptera > Nymphalidae > Heliconius > Heliconius cydno. The sequence goes on from JAKRZM010000260.1 coordinate 25,594, forward strand.
AGCAGGGTAGGCAGAGGTAATCTAGTGAATTATTAATTTAGAATACCTTTTCTATTATGCACACTAAGTTGATAGTGGAGCCCGCGTCCACGTGGTACTCGTCCGCGCCCAGAATAAAGGCTTCTGGCACCACAATGTGGAGGTGCACGAGCCGTGACAGCGTGCCCGAACCTGTTGACACCTGGTGAGAAACCTCGAAATCATTAATCATTAAGAATCAAAACATTAAAAAGTCATATAACGGCAAATTTAATGGCACGACCAAATAATATTTTATATCTAAAGAAAAAAAAAATGTTTTTGCTCAAATATTTTAAGCTACACCATAAAAATTTTAAGCTTTACGTTATTCCTATGCATATCCAAAGAAAACGGGACGTTAAACGCTTGTTCCGTCGACTGTCATCAACGCACACACACATGCACTCCAGGGGGGACCTCATGTTTCGTCATCATCGATACTGTATTCTCAAAGATCAACCAAGGTTTCCTCTTTTTCTTTTATCACAAACCACCTGAATGCGTCCTTCTTCATTCTCATCGTAACATCCTCGCATCCATACACTCGGTCAGAAGCGTAGAGAGAATAAAGATATTACAAGTTGAACTACAGTTGTTACCTGACACTCGTAGGTGCCGTTGTCGCGTTTCTGCACGTACTTGATCTGTAACACCCAGTCGTCGGACCCCTCGCTGTGCAGCACCTGCGGGAGATAGTGTATGGAACAATATCTGATTGTGAGTTCGATTCTTACTCAAAGACATTCATTATTTTTCGTTCCTGCGACGTTGAGTTCCGCCATTAGAGAGACAGAGTCGACATTAGACAGAAATTACGACGATATCTAAAAATAAAGTTCTCTCTGTCTACTGTAGTATATGTGGGAGATTCGCGAAGCTAAAAAAATTAAACTAATCACATAGACTTAGTTCTTGACCTAAATAATGGACTCGACCTTATTTCCTAGATTTCAGAATGAGAACTACATTTCTGATACTATACGTTTTAGAATGAAAACTTTACATTAGAAAAATAATAAAATTTATTTAGAACATTTAACGATTATTAGCATTTTTTGGAGTGTTTTAACACTAGTGTCTCTCTGACTACTCTACAACACAACGTGAAGCTAAATATATAAATACAATATATTCAAAATGTTTAAACTAGTACCTGAAATCGTTCATCGTTTGTGTACATGAAGACTCCTGAGCTAATGATGTGCCAGTCCCGGCGTCGAACCCATGATATCTAGGAGTTCATTAAAATATATATTTAAATAAATAGTGGCAGTGTGAAGGCGTAAAGATCGCAATGAACTGGAATAAGTATAATCTGTCAGTTCAATTCTCCTTCAAGAAAAATATCACAATAATGCCGTGCTCAGAGAAATTATTTTTCTGTGGACGGCGTTGAATTCGTCACTTTGTAGGTAGGTAGTATCTTTAAATACGGCGGAAAATGAATGTCTTTACTTTTCTTTTACTTTAGGAACTGGTTGTCAATATCGTTAGAGAGAAGGACAGATTATTTTTAATTAGTTTTCTACTTAAAATATTACTCTATCTATGTATATAAAAGGCTTTGATAAAAGGACTTGTCCCCACTGACTGAGGTAAGACGCACGCACAGCCGTAACCGCTGTGCGTAGAAACGTGAAATTTGGGGAGATGTTTACTTTCGTAATATGGACATCCACTAAGAAGGGATTTGAAAATTTTAACCCTAAAGGGGTGAAATAGGGGTTGAAAGCTTGTATGGAAAAAAATTGAAATCGGCACCGACTTTTATAAAATTGTAAATTCAGACTCTTAAAAATATTTAATTGAACACGTGTTTCATGGTTTATTACAATTCACCCCTAAGGGTGCAAATAAGCAGGCGAAGCTGCGTGCGTCCGCTAGTTGATTAATATAAATACACGGTAAATAAATTAATTCTGGCTTAGTCATATTCTTTTAAATATAATTACATAATTAAAAACAAGCTTACGCCTCTTTCCCCAAGATTTCGGACAGGACAATGCAAGAAGGCTACTCCTCCTAGCTGAACTAGAATGTCTTCCTGAGTATTATTGATAGTTGGTTCTCGTCTCAAGGCCTCCAGTGAGGAATACCACAGGTCCCTCCAGGCCGGTACTCCGGCCGCCTCCGCCTCGGCCTGGGCGGCCGCGTCGATGTCTGCTTGAGACATCTCAGTGTGTTGAATTTCTGGGATTTCTTTGTCATTATGGACATCTATAGCGGCCGCCTCGCCTGTCGAGCGCTGCGCCCGCTCTTCGGAAAGAAATTTGTGTTTAATAGTATAGACTATATAACAAAATTTATAAATTATTTGGTAAGAGCATAAGTAGAAGAACACTATGTAAGTGTCCTCTCTTACCAGCAGTGCCGGCGGGCGCCAGCATCGCGGCGAGGAGCGTGAGGGCGAGCGCGGCCGCCATCCGCCGCCGTTACTGCCTCGTTATCCACCTGAACAGGAATGATAGGTTCGGAAGGATGTATTGTGCCAGCTCAGTGCTAGTAGGGGTGGATGGAAGGTGTTGATACACTAGCTTATAACATTTTCCGATTTACTTCACTTATGTGTGACTACTAAGACATGTGATTATCAAACGTAATCTACACTCCCTACCTAAATATACAAAACACAACGATGATATTATCCTGTCAAGATAAAGGAAAATAAAGTGTTTTGACACTAAGTTCTCTCCCATCAACCCAGCTATACTCGTATGTGGTATAGAGCGTGAGACAAGACGTAACACAAACAAAAATGCAGCAAAGACATATTTGAAATAAGTTTTCTTTTATTAAGAAAATGAAGGCTTGGAACATTCCTTGTAAGAAGCCTAAAAGATTCTTGCAAACATTGATCTTACTATTTACAAATTGGATGTTTGTGAACACGAGCATAGACATGGCGTGGCATCAATTATAAGAAATTTGTAGAATTAAAAAATTAAATTAAATCTGCTTCACGCTGTATCCCGCACACATCAGGGAACCTAGTGTTAAGACACCTCGTTCCCCACTTTGAAATGTTGATTCGCGGGACTCAACGCCACCCTTTGCCCCGACTCCAGATCGAAGAAATGGACATATAAATATTTCATCTCTTCGAGTGGGAATCGAACCCACAACCAGCTCTACAGTCACACTTTGCGCCCCTGCACCACGACTGGCGTATTTGTGGAATATCCTATATCTTATAAAACAAAGTCGCTTTTCGTGTCTGTCTGTTGTTTCTAACTCTTCTTCTTCTAAACCACCCAACGGATTTTGATGCGGTCTTCACCATTAAGTCGAGTGTTTTTCGTAGAAGGTTTATATATAGTTTATTATTT
>JAKRZM010000260.1:29994-40981 GCA_036379175.1 Heliconius cydno galanthus
TTCTACAAGGCCATATTGAAGAGCAAGTTGCTGGTGTATTATCTTGGCTACTTGATTGTGTCTATGCAAATACTCACCATTAGCAAGATGAGAACAACCAGAGACAATATGTCTGAGGGACTCCCCAGGTCGATGACACGCCCGGCAGATGTCGATAGTGCCATCTTTCATAATATGTCTCTGGTAGTTCCGTGTCTTGATAACTTCGTCCATAATTGCACAGACAAAACCTTCAGTTTCTCCGAAAAGATCCCCGAACTGTAACCATGATAATGATGAAACACTAATACTATTATTATTAACTAGTAGGTTTTGTTTTAAAAGCGATTTGTTGTGGGTCCGATTCCCACTCTAGAAAATATGACATTTAATATTTACATTCCGTCGCTCTGACAAAGAGCAGCGTTGAGTTCCGCCACCAAACACGCAATGCCACCAGAATTCACAAAGTAGGGAACAGAAGGATCTTAGTGGGGTCGGAGTATCTTAGGTTCCCAGGTTCTCTCAGCCTATTAATACGTTGCAACTTCTATTCACTCTTCATTCTAACCACTAGGTCCACTCACGAAGCTCTCTCCTTACACTTCTATATAAGGATACAAATAAGGATAAAAGCAAACTGGAAATAAAAACAGGGCTTTTTACGTCCAAATGGGTAAATAACAAATCGTTCGTCGTTTCGCCCGCGAGGGTCTGACGGAGCAACCTTAGGCAATTTGTAAAGCAAGTTTTAGGCATTCTTATAAACCTCGATTGCGTATTACATTATGCTATGATAGCTATTTGCTATGATATTTCAAAGGAATTTTTGCTTTTTTATCGATACATAAGACATACCTATCTTTTTTTTCATATTCACGGTTTTTCCCGCAAAGTAGAGTAGATATAAAGTAGTCAGTGTTAAAACACTCTGTCCTTAATTTCCTCTCAACTTTCGAGATATTACGGCATTGTGCCGAATGAGTGTTGATGCCGAATATTGTTCAAAGTGAGAAAATATAAATAATTTACAATATATAGTCGCTGTCAAATTGACGACGGCATTTCACTGTGTTTTTAATATATGTATATTTTTTTCATTACTGTTTTATGATGTACAAATATAGCACTGTCTTAGAACAGAACGTATCGTATTGTACTCCAGTAATAGTTATAAAGTTAAAATAGTTATAAAGCTCTGCCCATTCAAAATAAATAAATATATAATAAAAAAATAAAATATTTGAGCTTTTAAACTCGACTTCTGAAAACATTATACTCCCGATCTAGTATTAAATAGCACTGACGCTGTACTTCACACACATGACTAGGTTCCCTCTGCCCACCCTGCCGTGTGCGGGATACGGGTGCTCAGCTAAGTCTATTCGCTAGTCCCCACTGTAATCCGGAGGAGAGATCCATGGTGATACCGAGAAATACTCTTTAATAGTAAGTTATTAATTAGTAAGACTGAACCAATGCACTACTTTCGAGAGAGCGTTGTGCCTAACAGCCTGCGCGTGTAAGCGTAGCGGGTAGGTATGCAATAAACATACAAAAATACGAATCCATTTTTACATTCTCTTAATTGCTATATTGTTAAATTTTATAAATAATCAGTTTATATTATAACACACCTATTTTACTATAGTAAGTGTTTTTTTATGACTAAATTTGTTTTAGATCTTTTTCTACATCCTATACACATTATTTGACCAGTGTGCATATTTGGTAGTGTAGGTATATGTGTTTAGGAGCTTTAATTGCAAAAACAAGCTTACATGTATTCTCCCTTGACTGTAAACATTCCAAGTCCAGGTTTGTGGTTTAACATCACATTTTCCAAATTGCCGTCCAAACAATCACATGTCACTAGCACTCCACTCTAGATTTTAAGCACAAATTACGTATATATCTGTACAGAGGTTGCTCCGCCCGTACAGACGTCCTCTCTCCCCGGCGGCCGCGACACGACTGAATACGAACATGCGGCGAAAAGATCCGAAAGTAGACGAATGGAAAGCCTGAAATAATAGGCCAGGGGTTGAACGCATGAAGCGAAGCTTTTATTTTATTTGAAAGTATAAGAAGTAATCACTTATTACTTACTTACATACTTGTACATATGTCGAAGTTTATCATAGAAGTGTATATAAAAATCATCAAATTGCTTAAGTACGAAGTACTAATACGAGTTTTATCGACAGTCTTAGCAGTACTATCTTTTTGAATGTGTTTTTCTGAAATTAGAATTATACATAAATACTTATTAAACCTCATCAAATATCGCATACTGTAATGTAAAATCACATATAATATTTAGGTTGAATAACAGTAATGTTTTTAGTCCAATCCCTGGGCTTTACGAGCGTCCTTATCGACTATACAGTTATAGCTCGGAGCGGCGCTGAGGGGCGCGGAGGGGCGCGCGGAGGGAGTGACGTCACAGCGCACGTTGCAGAACTAAGGTACACTAATATAAATCCTAAACTATAAAAAAACTATTTATTTACTAAGAGGTAAAATATTAAAAAAAAATAATACATGTAGAGACAGATATTTTGACTTTTATAGCTTGTTTATATATATATATATATATATTTTATAAATTGACAGTTAGTAGGTATTAAAAACGGAATAAAATAGATGATAAAATTATTTAAAAATCGTTTTAAAAATATTTGATATTAAATGAAGAGAATTTGATATTATTTGATATTAAATGACTTTGGCACTTAAATCGTAAACAGTTTTCATCAAGTAGGTAGACGTAATTAAATGAAATTTGAGGAGGTCTTGGGAGCGGACTAGCGGCACAACGTTTGCGTACATACACGAAGGGGGATGAGTATTATTTTTATTTTCTTGGCTGTGAGAACAACGCACAGATTTGAGTTTCGCTACTCAGCACGCAAAGTCCGGATGACTGGATAGTGCGTGGGGAACAGAGTGTGTTAACAAGAGGTTCCCTCTGACTACAATGCTATAAGCGGGATACAGAATAAAGCTAAAAAAAACAAAGGTCAATAATAATTTCGCGTGTTAATATTAAATTTAATGTTAACATGAATGATCAATGAGGAAATGTCACTACAATATTCATATTCCACATATAGGGATGAGTTAATATGAAATATTCCAAATTAAGCAACGAAGAAGAAGTAATTCCGTGGGGGACGGAAGTGTCTTAATGGAGACCCTGTAAAATGCGGGATACAGCGTGAAGGTAATAAACAAATATAATTATGATATTAGATCTAATGACCTAAATTAAAATTATATTTATAATTGTTTTACCTGCGGCACCGCTCGCGGGGATGTACTCGTATGATGCCATTCGTGCACGGACACGAGCACCTGCAAAGGTGACAGGTTGTGGATTCAAGTCATACTCGAGGAAATTAAATATTTGATATTATCGGCGTTCAGTTACGTCACTCAACCCATTTTACAACAGAAGTCTTCTTTAGAAAGAAATATTTAAAAAATCTATAAAACTTCGTAATCTTATTAAAACATCTTTATGCTTGTTACAATACTAAATGACAGTAAGGTGGAGGTCACTGGTGGAGTGCTGGCACTGACGGGTCAAGCCCGGCCTTACGTTAATACTCTATATGATTAATGTCCCGCTCATATATTTCCTCTAATAACGTGCTCGAGTGTTTACGCAATCGTCCTACGTATTATATTACACAGTAATTATGTACCAATATAACAAAAATATAAACGAGAAACTAATATGGTGGAGCTCAGATGAATTCTAAGAGCTGTAAGGTTAAAATTATCCAAAACAAATAGAGTTTTCTTCCGTAAACTCTGGTGTTCTTATGAAATTCAAACAAGTTCACAAGTTCAATACCAGTATACGCTTCACACTGTAGGAGGGTAGGTAGAGATTTTTAAGATGTTTTAAGATTTATGTTTCCATTTCTTCGCTCTGATGTCGAGGCAAAGCGCGGCGTTGAGTTCTACTACTCCGCACAGAATTCCTTAAGAATTCGGCGGAAAATGGGCAAGGGAGTATCTTAACACTATGTTCTCTCTGCTTACCCGGCTGTGTGCGGGGTACAGCGTGAAACTAACCTTAAACTAACCATGTATAGTTATTTAAGACTTATTTATATTTGAACATACATAGGTATGTATACCATACCTATGTATGTTCAAATATAAATAAGTATAAGTAACAATTTATTCAGAAAGCAGCTTTCTAATTTTCACGTTCATTTAACTACAAACCCACTCGCAACCATTAAAATTACAAGGCGCTACAATAAAGAAACTAATTTTAAGTATTCTCTTTAAAACGTTATTTAGAGTCGAGTTAATTTGCGTTAAAATAGTGGTATATTATGCGGCCGTGTGGAAGCAAAGGACGATTAGCAATTCATACCGCGGCGAGGGCTCTACGGGACGGTGGGGCTACGCCGTAGCGCGGCGTAGCTGAGGCTACGAATATTTACTGTATGATTATTTGCAGTACCACTCTCGTGTATACACAGCCTTTGTGTCTTGATGTCAGTAGTGTCAGTGGTGACAGTCTCGTTTGTTAGTCATATGTGACAGTTTTCATATTACCTTTATGTTATGAAGTTTTAGGACTATTAATTTAGTTTATGTATTCCTATCCCAGGCTTTACTTGATTTATTATCATTACAAATTCATACTAGTAGTTGACATTCTAACTGTAAACATAATAGATGTGGGTTGAATCCACATTTGGGGAAAAAATATATATTCTAAATCATTTACTTACTTCCCCGCTCCTGTAGGTATTAGGTTCCGCAACTCATCACACAATGTCTCAATAATTGGGTTGAGGTGGGGAACGAAGATGCCCCTTGTCTGCAAATTGTTATTTTTTTTCGTTATATAATACACATATTAAATATAATATAAAGAAAAGATAAAATACAATAAAAAACAAATAAGAAGCATAAAGTATGTATGTAACCGGGTCCAATACTCGTGTCCTCCTCAAGGCTATACAAAGATTTTCCTGTTTTTCCTATACGTTCATAAACAGCAATAAACACCTTGAAAACCTTTTCAAGCTTAATATCGGAGATTCTGGCAAATATAATATACGGATATTTTGCTATTTACGGCTCAATGGGTGACAATGGTTGTTTTTGGTATATATCGTTGTTTGTAATAAAGTCGTTGTGACACAGAACTACGATGATATTGTGTGACACTCAGGAGTCACTCACTCACTCACTCACTCACTCACTCACTCACTCACTCTTGTTCTCCTGAGGTGTGTGGTGAAAGGAATGTCTTAACCGGCCGTACTCATGATGGTTCTGGGTCTGACTGCCACTGACTGAGTAATATTATTAATATACTAGCGTCCTGCCAGTGGCTTCGCCCGCTTGAACTACGTGACAGAATTGACTGACAGTCATATGTATATGTGTTGATGTCAATAAATAATTTAGTTTACTCGTTCAGAAACAGCCTCGTAAAATACCTGTAATGATTGTATATTACAAAAAATACGCAGATCGAATCGAATAATCTGTTTTACTATATATAGAGATTACTGAAATAGAAGGATACTTAAAGAGTACAGTAAAGTCCCTTTGGTCATCACTCTGACGTCACACGCAGTGCTGCAGCCGGCAGCTCGCCGGCAGCTCACCGAGTAATGTGAAATGTTACCGGCGCAATTACAAACGTATCTACCTACATACTCTATGTTGTGTATATTGCTAACAGGTATACAGCTGTATGTTTGTTTGTTTAGGTACAAGTATATATTCATTTTATATCAAGAATAATATAATTGTACTTTAAAAACAGTTTACTATGCCGATGTATTTTGTAAAGAGTACTTAAATATTTTGATGATAAGCAGCAAGTGGCTTCACGCTGTATCCCGCACACAGCAGGGTAGGCAGAGGGAACCTCGTGTTAACACACTCCGTTCCCCACTTACCGCCGAATTCTGGAGGCATTGCGTGTTGAGTGACGGAACTCACTTCTACTTTAATTATATCGTACAAAATAGTCCATATAAATTAAATATAATCTAGTTTATATTGACTATTGTTTCCGATATTAGAAAAAGCAGTAATATGTCTGAACCTAGCTTAATTTGAATTAACCTTTGACTTAATTATTCCATGTTAGAATAGTAACTATNTGAAGCAAATCGGTTCAATACTTTAGAAAATTAACGTGATCATACATACAGACAGACAGACAAGAAATAAAAAAATATATATATTTTTGCTTTCTATTATTCTTTTTAAGTGTCCCTCTATCCAATTCAGTTAAAAATACTAAATGTACAGACAAAATATTTTTACTGTTTTACTATATATAGAGATTACTGAAATAGAAGGATACTTAAAGAGTACAATAAAGTCCCTTTGGTCATCACTCCGACGTCACATGCAGTGCTGCAGCCGGCAGCTCACCGAGTAATGTGAAATGTTACCGGCGCAATTACAAACGTATCTACATACTCTATGTTGTGTATATTGCTGACAGGTATACTCGTATAGCTGTATGTTTGTTTGTTTTAGGTACAAGTATATATTCATTTTATATCAAGAATAATATAATTGTACTTTAAAAACAGTTTACTATGCCGATGTATTTTGTAAAGAGTACTTAAATATTTTGATGATAAGCAGCAAGTGGCTTCACGCTGTATCCCGCACACAGCAGGGTAGGCAGAGGGAACCTCGTGTTAACACACTCCGTTCCCCACTTACCGCCGAATTCTGGAGGCATTGCGTGTTGAGTGACGGAACTCACTTCTACTTTAATTATATCGTACAAAATAGTCCATATAAATTAAATATAATCTAGTTTATATTGACTATTGTTTCCGATATTAGAAAAAGCAGTAATATGTCTGAACCTAGCTTAATTTGAATTAACCTTTGACTTAATTATTCCATGTTAGAATAGTAACTATATAAAAGTAAACATACCTTTCCCTCCGGCGCCGTTCACCTGACCTCTGTCCTCGTCAGCGTGTAGTGGCGCGCGGCCGCATATCAGACGGACACATATTAATATAAAATATTTCTTCCACCTGTGACACCGAGCGCTATGTAATCAGGGAAATATTATAATTTATATGTACAATATTTATTTCTTTCAATGTTTAGAAAGAAAGAGAATAGCATTAGATGTCGCTAAATAATAGAAATTAAATTACACATAAAATACTTTATATAATAGTATGACACCATTTTACACGCAATATTTTATACAAACAGTAACTAGGACGTAAGTACTGTACTCGATAGAGTCGTGTAGAGTCTATTAGCGCGACGAGAGCCGACGAGCGTCGACGAGAGCCGACGAGAGCCGACGAGAGCCGACGAGAGCCGCAGAGCGCCTTCCACTCAGCAGAGCTACCCGCGAGTGGCGTTTAAATGATAAACAATTGTCTGAACACCGGCACCGGCTTGAATTGTGAAATACTTGACGCCGCCTTCGCGCATTGGTAGCGTGACTATAAGCGCGACGGTTGTAGGTTCGTTTCCTCCTTGGGGGAATGTATTAGTGTTTATTAATATTTTAATTTCCTCGCTCTTGTAACAAAATAAAGCGCAGTGTTAAGTTCACATTATTATATATTTTATTTTTGTCAGAGTTATATCGTTCGTCAAGATGACAATAATTGTGTTACAAACTACAATTTGCCAAGAACTTGCCCCAGCACGGAGTCGGCTCAGCACTCCTCGACCCTCCTTAAATTACTCACAGAAAGTAGCAAGTCGATCTAACTTTCCTTCAGAAATGATTGCAAGTAATTATAAGTTGTCTTCAGTTCGGGATCGATCTCGCGCCGACACCCCGCCGTTTTGAAAGACACTTACATTTAACGTTTCACTTCAATTTTACTTAACTTTAGAATTTATAGTTTAAGAATGTTTTGTTTTTAGCTTGTCGCTATATCCCGCATTTAACACCTGGGAACCCAGAGTTAAGACGCTCCGTTCCCATTAAGACATGAAAATAGTAAATATTTCGTTCCCTCAAGTGGGAAATGAACCCACGACCAGTCGCGTTTACAGTCGCTTTGCCACGATTAGCCTAAGATAATATCTAAGGCTAGGCTACAATATTGTTGTTTGTATTGGAGCCAATGAAATGGATTCCCCACCTCTTTGATCACTTTCCGCCTAAATTTGGAATAGTTGCATGTTAAGCGAAACTCAACGTCTTGCATTGTCTTGATAGCTCTCATAGTAGAGCGAGACAATGAAAGTCATTTATTGGTCCGAGTGGGAATCACATCACACTTGTCGGCCGCCTTGTCTACATATAATCATCCCTTGGTATTTATTTGTTTTGGATAAAGTAGAAGGTAAAGCAGTCCCTCTTTCGCTACGCAGTGTCTCAGTGTCTCTACTCAAAATAAATAGCAGAAAACTGTGTGATTGCTGCCTCGTCCTCGTCCTGTCCTCGCATCGCAGTATTGCAGCAACAAACAAACATAAAAGTGAAGCAAAAAAAAATTAAAATCATTATAAAATATAGTCATGTAACATAGTACAGTAGTTCCTCGAGCCGCGCTCTACGCGACGCACTGCATTGTCGCATTCAATACAATAATGAGCGCAGTTTTTCCATATTTTCTGTATTAATCAGAATGAAGGTAACACGTGTATACACATGTGTGTGTGTGCTCATACGTGCGCGTGTACTCGCCTGGCTCGACCCGGAGACGCGCTATTGTGTTTTAATGATCATGTATTTCTTGAGTCTTTAAATGTGTCTTCATTGTGTACTTGTTAGTGTATTTGTGTCTTTTATAAGTAAAGAGCTGTTTCAAATACAAATTTTATAAGTTTGTGGTGATTCTAAATGAGGACTTTGAGGCCGTAGTGACCTGGCACTATGTCTGATTGTAAACGAGATGGCTGTGGATTTGATTTCCACGCAGGAGAATGATTTATATTAGCCATTAAACACGCAGTGTCGCGAACATCGAGCGAAAACTGACGACTCGAGCGTCTCAACTTTAGGTTCTAGCAGCAAACCTGGTGTAACCTGGTGTAGCTTGTGATGCGGGAGAAAGCGTTACGCTGCTTCTTAATTTATAGAACGAAATATTTTGTAAAAACACTTAGCTATCCACAAAACGATGGCGTAGTTATGAAGACATTTTGTGAAGCTTATAATTATATTTTAGTTCTGTAATAAAACCACGTGCAAAGGCTTGTTTTGTAAGTATTTGTATAAAATACAATGTTAAAAGCTTCCCGTAAAATTGTTCAACTTAAACTTAATTGGTCTTTAGTTGACAAAGACGTGATACTACGCATACACTGCGATGCGAGCTCATTATTATATACGAGAATAAAACGCTTAAAGGAAAACATGGTATATGATAATTGTTGGGAGAGAAGGAAATTATCTTAAATTTATCATATACATATATTTATATGAATATTTAGTGGATTATTTGTACATTATTCTATATTTTGCCTAAATTTTTTTTATTCAGTTCTCTGTTTTCTACTTAATATCTAAGCCGTGTGTGTGGACATTAATGCCACGACTCGTCCAATAGTAGGACTTTCTATAGACGTTCAACACAAATACTTATTTGTTAATTCAAAATAAATATCAACCAGTAATAAGTATGTCGGCATAAAGCTTTTATAATATAACTTAGTTAAACGCCATTTGGTACAGCGATCTGCCTTTTTGTGAAAATAAATGTTAAAGGCCGGCAACGCACCTGTAGCTCCTCTGGTGCTACATGGGGTCGTGGGCGGCGGTGATCACTTACCATCAGGTGGCCCGTACGCTCGTTTGCTTGGTTTTTTTCCATAAAAAAACTTTTCGTTGGTTTGGTGTTAACATTCAATCAATTCAATGATAAATGCCAAAAAAACTAAATGTGTTGAGTTTGTTGAAAAAACACAAAGTGTTGAAAAACATTATTTTAATCTCGTAATTAAAGGGGAAACTCTCAATGTGGCGGAATCAGCAATTTTCTCAGACACAATTATAGATTCCAGACTCCAGTCTAATTCTCATCTGGATGTACCTGCTACTATTTTCATAGCATTGTTTCTTACGGAATACTGCGATGGGGCAGTGCTGCAAACATAAATCCAATATTCATTCTTCAAAGAAGGGCCCTGAGATCAATTTATAACCTAAGAGCTTGAGATTCTCTTTTTAATGATGCAGGTACTATTACAGTTGCTTCATAATTTATATATTATAATGTTCTGACAGACGTACGATAGGAACCAGAACTAAAGGTAAGCTTGTTACGCCAAATTTTCGCCCACATTAAGTTAATAAATCTTTTACGCGTCTGAGTACACGTCTATATAGTAAAATTCCGCGGTGTATTCTAAGTTTACCACTGCAATCATTTAAAGTTACACTTACACTGTTTAAGAATATTTACATGATAAAGATGAATGGAATGAATATCTATGAAATGTCATGGAGGATGGCTGCCGGTTCATGTAAACAGAACTCCCTTCCTAGCCGAGGTAGCTTTTTTTATGTGTTTATTCGACGATTCAAAAGTGCTGACAATATTCCATTTGAATAAAGAATATTTTGAATTTGCATTTGAATAGCTGTCAAAGTAACCACCTCCCGAACTCCATATTCCCTGATAGTAGTTACTGGAGCTGGACCTGGTGGTGTGAGGTAACGAAGGTCTGGCTCGGTTTGGCTATTTAACAATAGATGCATTTAACATTTGAACTTATATAACATTAAATTATTAAGAGTTTTTTTTGTATAACTCAGTCTATATCTATATCTAGAAATTGAAACAAGTTTCATAAATGAAATTAATTCATACAAACTTATTTACCGTATTATAATGCAATGCTATAGCATTAGTAGTAGTGATATATCACTTTAGAACATTTTCATAGTTCCAAATATTTTAATACGAGCCTGGACACGGAAAACTAAAAAATAGTGTTTCATCGTTTTCCTTATACTTTTAAGAAAGTTAAAATAAACATTTCTAATAAAAAAGATAAAATAAAGCTT
>JAKRZM010000260.1:41872-52201 GCA_036379175.1 Heliconius cydno galanthus
TCAATGAAATATTTTTAAGAGTCTAAATTTCAAATTTTATAAAAATCGGTGGCGATTTAAAGATTTTTCCATACAAAGTTTCAACCCCTTATTTGCACCCTTAGGGGGTGAATTCTGGAAAACCATGAAACACATGTTCAATTAAATATTTTTAAGAGTTCAAATTTAAAATTTTATAATAATCAGTGGCGTTTTTAAGATTTTTCAATACAAACTTTCAACCCCTTATTTGCACCCTTAGAGGAAGAGTTCTAGAAAACAATGAAACACGTATTCAATTAAATACTTTTAAAAATCAAAATTTCAAATTTTATAAAAATCGGTGCCAATTTAAAAAAAAATTCATACAAACTTTGAACCCTTATTTCAACCCTTTAGGGTTCAAATTTTTCAAAATCCCTTCTTAGTGGATGTCCAGATTACAAAAGTAAACATCTGTCTAAATTTTACGTTTCTACCTTCAGTGGTTACGACTGTGCGCGCGTCTTACCTCAGTCAGTGAGGACAAGTCCTTTTATATACAGGTGTCCCAGGAGTCAACGATAAAACGAAAACAGGTGATAGACCAAGTCGTGATAGTTATGAGAAATTTTTTTAAAAAATCTGTGTCATGTATTTTTCATATTATATTGATAAGTATAAATTAATTTTAGTAAAACACAAAAAAAATCAACAATCATAATATACGAACGTGGACCATCACTTGTATTGTATGTACCCCGTGTACTTGGCATATTACGAATATTATTATTCATTTTCTAATTTTGAAAAGAACCCTTTTTTGTGGCATCATTTGCGTCCCTTATGTCTGATGGGGCGCAAGTCCGCGGGGGTGCGGGGTCTGGAGGGGAGGGGGGGATTACAGGGTTAGGGGGTGATTGATAAAATGTTATTAGAGCGCGCACGNGAGGGGAGGGGGGATTACAGGGTTAGGGGGTGATTGATAAAATGTTATTAGAGCGCGCACGCTGCCCGCCATTTATCAGGGCTGTCTGCTCGCGCCTCGCACCTATTGAAATTATACGTGAAATCCTTTTATTCGGGCATCCCTTCACTTACGTTTATTACATGACGCTGCTAATTCAGATGTATGTGCTAATGTGTAAATATACCTAAGGATTCAATTCTAAATTGTAATATACGCGCTGTGGTAGAGATGTAGATTAGGGGGATTATTCAAGAACAATTAAAAACAATATAGCACCTATGTAGATACATGACTGTAGCTTCAGCTGCGTCCTACATTTACCAGGGTGAGCAGGAGGAAGTTAAGACTGCACACCGACACGCGGCGCCCCATTCATGAAACAATGTGTGTTGAGAGACATAAATTAACGAAATTAATTCCCCCGAGTGGTAATCCAACCCATAACCATCATGTTACCGGCATGACCTTATTTATAATAATATACAGATTTTTACAGAAAGTAAAGGCAAATGAGCGTACAGTTCACCTAATAGTAAATGTTCACCGCCGCCAACGACCAAGTTAAAACCACAGGAGCTTTTTGAAGGTACCCAAGTCTGGAAACGCTATCACAGGTCATTTCACAGTTGCGTGGCGCGTGGGATGATGTTACTATGAACACTCAGTGGTGGAGTGCACGTAGCAGGTGGTGGTACCTGAGCTTGTGACGTACTGTGCAGTTACTCCCCCTGTTAAATGCGGTAGGGAAAACGCACAGCAAGGAGACATCTCTACGTAAATGTGTCAAGCCTTTCGCAGATCAATGGGTCTCCAACGATTCGAATGGCTCTACGTTGTATGTAATGAAATGGTTCAAACTGATATTGGATGATTGCTGGAGATATCGCTTTAAAGTGCGCCGATAGACAGACGGCGCGGTCGCGACACTCGCGGACCGCAAGCACACCTGCTTGTGCTGTGTGTATTAACAACCAGATCAGAACTGCGCCTGTTGAGGTTGAGGAAAAAATATATGAGAATTGTAAAAAGAGGTCATTTGTATTAGGTATTTACAGCAAACGTCTTGAGTATACTCGCATAGAGTATAAATTATAATTTAGTTTAATTATTAAGAAAAGTATCTGACAATATTAAAAGTTAATGAAGAAAAAATACAAACATAAGTGAAAGTAAAATAACTTAGTAAATTTGACAAGTATACGGTGGGGCCATGGGGCGCGTGGGGCGGCGCGCCCTGTATACATAATGTATGGCGGGCGCTGTACGCCGTCAATATTGTTTTATCCAGCGCCCATATTTCTACGTAATTGTTTTCAGTTGACGATTTATATTTAGGATCAACTACCTCTAGCTTGTATGCGGTGCATAATGACATTCAAGGCGGATTTAAAAATAATCATCTAACGATACAAACGTGATAGCTACTGACATCTACTCTGACATATTCCATCTTCTCTACATGAATACACGTTTGCAGTAAATAATATTTAACTATCATCATTAAAGGCGCAGTGGGAATAATAAAAATGAATCTGGGAGATATATTGGTTTAATTTCTTTGATACTTCGCAGCCTCCGGCGGCGCGGGCGGAGAGGGGCGGAGAGGGGCGGACTACTAAAGTATTACGTTACGAAAATAATGTGCCTCCATTGTATTTATTTATATGAAGCCCCAGTAATAAATAGTGTTTTATTAAAAAATATATAATGAAGCCTTTTTAATATTAA
This sequence comes from Heliconius cydno galanthus, assembly GCA_036379175.1. NCBI lineage: Eukaryota > Metazoa > Arthropoda > Insecta > Lepidoptera > Nymphalidae > Heliconius > Heliconius cydno. The sequence goes on from JAKRZM010000260.1 coordinate 44,529, forward strand.
AAATTTCCTTTAGTTACTTTTACTTATTTTTCAATTACTCAGATATTTTTCTAATATTAAGAATTTTGTTTCCCTTTCTTATAGGTATGTCTATTTATTATTCTTTTCGGCTTATTTTGCTTTATTTTCTTACTAATCCTACTGAAAACAAAAAAATAATTTCATAAATATAATTAATAAATATTCATATAATTCAAGCGGGCGAAGCCGCTGAGAATAAGGTCTCTTATCAACTTCTTTGATATCAAACATTACGAATATTATTGATACAATCTGTACAGGAAAACTATATACATACACCTTCTTGGGTCCGCGTCATATCCCACATCTAGCAAGGTGGGCAGAGGATCCACACCGGGCTCTGTGTTGCTGTAAGAGTTCGGGCGCCGCGCTCTCTACCCGCCTTCCGCGCGACCTGCACCTCTAATATTGCACTTCCTCTGTACGTCTTGTGTTAAAGTATTTTTTAGCAAAAATAAAAATGATCTTCAGTAAGACTGCTTCTTTACTATCTGATGAGACAAAAATATGATATTAAAGCGGTGTAAGACTTTTAGATGTAATACAAGTGATATAGTAAGAATATGAACGACGACGATTAATAGTCGCTACACTCTCCATTCCTCGCCGGAGAAGTTCCTTGTACAGTAGCGTCAAGTTTCCACCTCGGCTATTGCAACAATCACGCTAGAACTCTCTTAAGGACCCATTACTGCTTTGCTTTAAGAACTTTTGAAGTCGATTATAAACTGTTTGTGAAGTGGGTCCGTTTATTTAAGAGTAGAATTTTAAAAAAGTAATACTGTTATAAAGTACTAGCGGCCCGCTCGCGGTTTCACCCGCGTGAACTATGTTATTATTAATTTCTGTCTCCATGGCTACGTCCTAGTGACATCTATGCAAAATTTGAGACTCCTAGCATTTGTAGTAACGAAATTTCATACAAACTTTCGACCCCAAAAACAACCCCTTAGAAGTCGAATATTGGAAATTCCCGTCTTAGCGAGCACCTACGTCCTATAAACAACTCCTATGCAAAATTTGAGATTCCTAGCACATGTAGTTTCTGAGATTTCGTGATGAGTGAGTGACCTTTCGATTTTATATATATAGACAAGAATCGTGATCGATCTTGAGACTAATAAATACTCACTCGTGTATCTAATGTAAATACATCACATAGCCTTTAGCTAATATAATTCATATTTTATATTTGGAGAAATATTATATTATCTTCAGATTACATAAAGCAGTTTCCATTAGTTTCAATGATTAGAAGTAATATATAAACGTGTAAGTGTCGGCAGAGGACGGACCGTAATGAAGCAATATGTTCGATATTATTTAATTAATTGAGTCGGCGATCCGTCGCCATGAATACGAGATTGCGCAGATCGCAGAGGATCACCTAAATTACATTTCCGAGAACATTGTTCACAAAGGAGCGTATTCAGGGGCCGCCGCCTGCGTCCTAGATAATGTTTCACTGTCGCAAATTACCTTACTATTCTAGTTTTATGTTCTTTTTATTTTAATATCCTTGAAATCTCAAATCCACCACACCTGAAGGCAAGATACAGTCAGTCATTCTGCAACCACAAGGGCAGTACGCGAGGCAAGTAAGGAATCGTTGGCGGTAGTTTGGTAGAAATGCCACCATGCCAATGTAAATATAATTTTATAATAAAATATATTTTTATTATAAAATTATATTTACTTACAGAAGTCATATATATAAAAACCATTCAAATACGTGTCGAACTCGCATATTGAGGGTTTCGTACCAATTTCAGGATTGTGTTGCTGCTACAATTATAAGTTTGTAATGGTTTTTTTTTTCTTTGAAATATCTATAAGTTTTCACTTTGCAGATTTTTTCGTTTATTTGAATTATAAGTTGTCACTTCGTGTCAAATTTCATAACTATATATATAAGTCCGCGGAAAGTACTCTGTAGGTTTCCATTATGCGGTGAATTTCTTACAGAATGCAGCAAAAACGATGCATAAATGCTAGTATCTTTTGATTGCAGTGGAATTGAAGGTAGATTTTTTCTCTACTCAATAGACCATAGACTTAAATATTTGATATTAATTTCAGTTTGATACCTTCACGCGACCTTGGGACGGTAAATGGTCTGACGGACGGAAAAATAGGTGATCATGTAATGGTTTCGTTCTTATTTTTTAAGGACCCTAAAAATGGAATATTTAATAGTAATATACGTATTATATAAATATGAAGGTTATTCAACATAAGCTATCCACGAGCGAGGCGACGCACAGAATACTCTCTAGCAACACGACCGGCGCTCTTGACGCTCTCTGTGGAAACGTCAAAGAGAATTTCAGATATGTTATTGACTTCTACAAACTGCGCTGTTGAAGCTTTTCCTCGTTTTGTTTACGAGCAGTGGGTGAGCTCAACACTGAGTGAGACAGTTTAACATATAATAATACTGGTATGAACATAAATTCACATTATATTGTACTATGAGAATAATATGAGTTTCTTAGTGAAGTGGAACTGGCAGAATATTATTTCTATGAATCATGTGTATAACGTTTATATATACCATGAGCTCACACCCATGTTGCATTGTTGCAAGCTGCATTTTGTATGAAATTCGTAATCAAACCTTATATCCAGTGGACTAACAGCTATTAAATTTGTCACAAAGTGAAAACTTACATCCTATATCTTATAAAACAAAGTCGCTTTTCGTGTCTGTCTGAACTTTCTAACTCTTCTTCTTCTNTGGAATATTTAATAGTAATATACGTATTATATAAATATGAAGGTTATTCAACATAAGCTATCCACGAGCGAGGCGACGCACAGAATACACTCTCTAGCAACACGACCGGCGCTCTTGCAGCTCTCTGTGGAAACGTCAAAGAGAATTTCAGATATATTATTGACTTCTACAAACTGCGCTGTTGAAGCTTTTCCTCGTTTTGTTTACGAGCAGTGGGTGAGCTCAAGACTGAGTGAGACAGTTTAACATATAATAATACTGGTATGAACATAAATTCACATTATATTAATCAGAATAATACGGGTTTTTTAGTATAGTGAAACTGGCAGAATATTATTTCTACGAATCATGTGTACAACGTTTATATATACCGGCTACTAGTCCGGTAAACATGCTAGTAACCATGAGTTCACACTATTACAAACAAAATTGTCCCCATTATACCCATGTGCGCCAAATGATGGTGAAAGTCGAATATTCAAATCTATGGTCCCCTGAAGCACAGGAAAGATCACGCTTCTATCTTACTCAATAGAATCAAAGATGTGAGCATTTGTGTATAGATGTGCTGCAAGCAAGCTGCATTTTTTATGAAATTCGTAATCAAAACTTACATCCCGTGGACTGACAGCTATTAAATTTGTCACAAAGTGAAAACTTACATTACAAATAAAGAAAAATCCGAAAACCGATATTTTATATGTACACATCATTTCATACAAAAAAATGTTTACAAACTTATATTTATAGTTTATTCCCGACTGCTAAGGAAGGGTTATGTTACATAAGTGACGTGTCGTTACATTCGTTTTAGCAGCCCAAGTGTGCCCAGAATAACCATGGCGGTTGTAAGTAGGAACAGCCGGGAGCTATAAGTAATTCTTCAATCAATAAAATGTTTACCAAGAACCCCGCATCATTTAAAGAGGTCCCGACTATAATCTTGAATAGTACGAAACCCTCAGTGAGAGAACCCGAATTGTACTTGACCGGTTTTCTATCAAATGTCAGAAGTAGAAGATGAGATATGAGGAGTAAATGAACAGGCATTCTCGTATTCGGTGAGTTAATTGTGCGAAACCTGACCTCGGTCCACTGACACACAGCGCTGGGCACAGTGCAGTACTCTCAGCGACGGCGACACGTTTGAATTGAACTGCTGACTCCCGACTACTGGCACCTGTGTACAGGGAAAACAATATTTGATACCTACTTACCTACCTACTACCTTCGTGGAAATCTACATTAACTCTAAAATTAATTTGTAATCGGAACAAAGCCTAGTCTAGTCAGCGAAGAGGCGCGAGGAGGCCCGGGCTAGGCTGGGGAGGCTGGGGAGGCTGGGGAGGCTGGGGAGCTACGAGTGTGAATATTCAAATGAACTTTACATTTGTGATGAATGTACTGAAATTTACATGATATCTTGAAATTTTATTGAATGTTGTAGATATCTTACGTTGTTTAAAATAAAATATACATTTCTACTGCTTGGGTTTATCTATGTCAAATTGTTGTTAATCATCATAATACGTATACAAACTTTGACAAAATGTAATTTCTAACTAAATAAAGATGTCGTCGCAAATAGTCGACTCAAGTAAAAAAGGAATGTTTACAAAAATATAAGCCATATTAATGTGCACGAGTTGTCAGTACAGAGCGTCACGTGTCGGTCCTGGTGCGTTCATTCACTCGAGGAAACTTCGATGAGAAAACTTTCGGTCGCAATTTCTTTTCTATTTATATTGCGGAACTTTAGAAGAAACTTTCATATGAGAACTTTTGACCTTCCTTTACTTAGATATTGATACTCCTCCCACGATAACATATATTATATACAGAGACTAATTATTACTATGATACAATAACAATTATTGTTAACAATAAGTAAAGTACGAACAATAAGTAAATACACAGTTGCTAGAACCGTCAAAACAAAAATATCATTGTTTTTACATAATATAAAATAATGAAGTATATTTTAAATAATACGAATCCGAAGAGCGCGCCGTCACCGCTTTAGTCGACGCATAAATCAGCGCAATAAGGTGATGAGGCGTGGATGGGACGTAATCCCGCTTACATCGGATATCCATTTAAGGGAAACGTCGACCTTCTTGAAGTGAACCTCTCGTCGGCTCTCGGTGGCGCGGTGCGATGTTTACTTTGCACTCCCCTTCTGATTCGACTTAATGTTATAAAATCCTAAGAAATTTACATAAAAAATATATTGTTTGAGTATCCGGGAGCTCCCGAGAGTGTGGCGGTTACTTTGGGGATTTTAAATGATAACAAACTCTTCCTAACCATACTTTTTATTTATCGAATTTTTCTCTTTATGGTACACATTATAAAAATTGCATGCACACAAGTTAGGCATTTCTCTCACAGACTTCATCGCCCGCAACTTTGTTTGTGTGATTTAAAACATGAAATGAAAAATCTTGTTTGTTTTTCTAGTTCTCATAAGAATTTGGAGAAATGCTTGTTTAGCTTTGTTTAGCGCTCCCCTACATTCCCTATACTATCTACATGTGAATCTGTGTGTTCTCTGTCAGTAACTCGTCTACTAACTCGTCAGTAACTAGTCGTAAAAGAGTTTTCCAAAAATAATATTGAAAAATATAACAACTCAGATTTAAAGAATACAAGCAAATGCTAACATTTTCTCTCGCAATGTAAACTTGTGTGAAGTTCATACGAGCTGGACTCATAAGTTGGCGGGGCCGGGGTTGCGTCAGATGTAATATATGAACAAGGAACATTCCTAAAATAGAAGGAACGCTTCCGACAAAATATTACTTTATAAGAAATATTTGGTTCTTTTCATATCGTCCGTGTTTGTTGTAGTGAAGTAGGAATAGCCTCTTTGTAGTCCAAGTAGACAAAGTGGAGCATTAGAGGGGGCTCTAAGATAATAGTTTAATTTGAGGCCAGGAATGATGCTTAGTTGAACATGATTTTTATACTTTTGTTTTCTGAAGGTCACCTGTGTGTGTGTGCACACAGCACACAGCAAGATACAACCTGGTGTCAAGACACCTTGTTTTTAAAAGCTTTTATTTAACTTGCAATGTATGTATGTGGGTTCGGGTGAAATCTTGGAGCTCAATTTTGAAGTAGATATCTTCAACCGATTGAGCTGAAATTTTGTATACACGTTTACTTTGGATGACAATGCACGATAAAATATGTGACGTCACTCTAAATGTAATATGGCGGACCGTGCAAGATGGCGGAATTGTTATTTTTAATGTACTTCTACAATATGGGTATCAAATGAAAGGGCTCGTTGAGAGCAACTCGAAAAATAATGTAACGTCATTCTCAATCCAATATGGTCGAATAGTTATTTTTAATCTACTTCTACAATATGGATATCTATTGAAAGGGCTCGTTGAGAGTAACTCGAAAAATAATGTGAGGTTTTGCTAAATCCAATATGGCGGTACATCTAAGATGGCGTAATAGTTATTATTTATGCACATCTGCATACGGGTATCAAATGAAAGGGATTGTCGAGAATAATTAGAAAAATAATGTGACATCTAGTGTGAGAAACCTGGCCAGTGGTGACTAAAAAGAAAAAAACAAGTTAAAAGCAGAAAATCATTTTTAGAAAAAGCTTTTATTTAAACGCTCTAAAAAGGAAAAAATAAAATTTGTCTTTTAAATTTTAACTATCAACTCATAACCTCATTGTACACAACTTATATGATCAAAAAAAACCTTGTCGCTTTAATCAATATTGAATTAAATTGAAAATTTTAACTTAGCCGATTTTACATAATTAAATTAGCACTAGTTTAGTTACACAAGTAAATCGCGCGACAAGCTTTTATGATCATATAAGTTCTGTACAATGAGGTTATGAGTTGATAGTTAAAATTTAAAAGACAAATTTTATATAATTTAAAATTCTTATTCCGAAGTTCTTGTCTTCTTATCTTTATATATTCGTCCTCCTCCTGGCGTTAATCCCGGCGTTTGTCAGGGTCTGCCTTCCTACTCAACCTGGAAACGAAAACAATTTTTTAATATATATGTAAAGAGAATATACTCTTTAAATATAGCGTCCTTTTTTTAAGACATCCGTCAGATGTCTATAATTCATTGGAGGAATGAATTATAGACATCTGACGTAGAAGGAATAAAAAGGTGAATACGTGTGAAGATAAAATTAACGTAAGAAAATACTAATGGCTAAAAACCAAAGCAGAGTGGATAAAAGATAAAAGAGAGAGACGAATAATGAACTATAATTGTCGTTTCTCTTATTTACAGGTAACTTGCACCGTTTGTACATAATGTTGTAATTGTGCTTATAAAAGACATTCTCCAAGTGAGGATTGCAGTTGTAGAACCATGAGGTAGGCGCAGTAGTGGCACGGCGCAGTGAGTACTACTATAAAAAATCTTTTCTTTTCTATTTCCAATAAAAAAATATTGGTGATTGCATCATATTTAATTTTTTTTGAATTGAATACAAATCGCATGATTTGTATTGCATGTCAACTCAACACGAAATGCCTCCAGAATCCTGCGAAAAGTGGGGAACGGAAGTGGCTTAAAAAGAACGGAATGACTTAACACTAAGTTCCCAGGTTCCCTCTGCCTATATCCCGCGTGAAGCTAAAAAAATAAATAATAATTTTGGAGTAATTGGGAAGTGTCTGAGTGTGCATGGGATGGCAATACGATACTCAATCGAAAGAATAAAATTTATATGGAGGAAAAAATAATTTCAACAAAAAAATTAAACCTAAAAAAATGTTATTAAAACATTAAAGTTTAACTTATTGATATAAACATCTTTCATATAGGTATGTAATAAGATACCGCACGAGTCGACGACCTCCGGCATCCATCACTCGCTGCGGATGTCGCACTTTTTTCATTTATGATACATTATATG
>JAKRZM010000260.1:52246-84577 GCA_036379175.1 Heliconius cydno galanthus
AAAATAAAATTTGTCTTTTAAATTTTAACTATCAACTCATAACCTCATTGTACACAACTTATATGATCATAAAAGCTTGTCGCGCTATACACTTTAAGAAATTTTTGAGCCAATGACATTTTTGCTGCTACTATAAAAAATCATTTTTTTTCTATTTCGAATAAAAAAATATTGGTGATTGCATCATATTTAATTTTTTTTGAATTGAATACAAATCGCATGATTTGTATTGCATGTCAACTCAACACGAAATGCCTCCAGAATCCGGCGAAAAGTGGGGAACGGAAGTGGCTTAAAAAGAACGGAATGACTTAACACTAAGTTGCCAGGTTCCCTCTGCCTATATCCCGCGTGAAGCTAAAAAAATAAATAATAATTTTGGAGTAATTGGGAAGTGTCAAAGAATAAAATTTATATGGAGGAAAAAATAATTTCAACAAGAAAATTGAACCTAAAAAAATGTTATTAAAACATTAAAGTTTAACTTATTGATATAAATATGTAATAAGATACCGCACGAGTCGACGACCTCCGGCATCCATCACTCGCTGCGGATGTCGCACTTTTTTCATTTATGACACATTATATGATTATTTTATATATGAACATCTAAAAAAGTTTCAACTATATACATATACAATATCAAAATATTATTTTACTAGCTATCTAGTCTATTTCCCAAATGATAAAGTAAAACATGTTAAAAATAACTTAAAATTTCGTAAAAATAATACACATGACTTTTAAATTTGTTATTATGAAGTATGTGTACACTATATTATTTTTTAGTCTGTTTCTAATAACCGTAGGAGGCAAAAGTAACTTAAACATTTTTCTCTTCAAATTCAAAGCGACCTCATTAAGATAACGTAGTTGAAACAAAACGAAAAAGATCAAGATGAAGAGCTACATTGAATTCGTCGGAGTTATTTTTTTTTTGGAGACGAGGTGTAGAATGTAGACTTTTGAGGAAGTGGCGGTGGTGCCGGCAATTAGCGACATAATGCCGCCGCGACCGCCGCTAATGAACAGCTCCCTAGCTCTCCGGCTCTCGAAGTCCAAGTAATTCTATTTGAAAAGAGTATCAAGTGTTGCAGACAGAAGCAATCGGCTTTTCGCACTCATTAAAATTTATTTATTAAAGTCATCTTCTGGACGCTACTCGACTTTCATAGTCGAGTACTATATATAAATAATCAATTGATTAACTTCTCTTTATATATATCTATATACAAAGGAATACAAATTAACACTAAAAGAAAAATGGGGATGGGATGAAAATATTTATCAAAATTAATAGGTATAGGAAATTGTACATGCGAAATGGAAACCACCAAGACTATACTGGGACATGTGTGCAGTACTCTTAAAGAAAACGAACTCCATACTATGTCTGTCATTGAGCCTACCTTCGTCGACAGTATCACTTCACTGACATCAAACTCACATAGACCATTCATTCACCAATGTCCTATCTACTCATGGGTGTAAAGTCGGTCACGGTGTCACCAACACGTTTGTATCGCCAAGTTAACAAAATATGTATAAACAAACAAATAGTAACTTATTGAAACGTATTGGGACCAAGAGGCAGTTATCGAACAAAAAAAAATCACGTAAATCGGTTCAAAAATCTCGGCGTAATCGGTGTACATATGTAGAAGAAAAAAATATATACCAACCGAAACTAGAACCTGAATAAAGTATATACGAAGCAGAAGTAAATAAGTAACACGTGCACGCACTCCACAGCGCGGGAGACTGGCGAGGAATCCGACGGAGCATTCCGCACTCAATCGCGATAACATTCTGATGTTAATTAAAACTATTTTATATAATAAGCTGGGTTTACTTGCTAATGTAAGGAATCTATACTATTATACGAATATTCAAGAGGGAAAGTTTGTTTGGTGGAACGGGCTAATCTCAGGAACTACAACTGGCTCGATTTGAAAAAATGTTTTTATATTGGATAGCCTACGCTAAGATTTATACGAGTACGTGGGATTGAGGAAAAAATGTTACAATAAAGAACTCCAGAACTTCTAAACACTAACCTGTTGGATATTACACCACGTTGATCGTTTCACAGTGGGACATGACAAATCTGTGTCACATGTGTCATATGTCATGCACAACTTTTTTATCTTCATTTGACCAAGCGGGCAAAGCCGCGCTATAAACACTGTTAAAAATATAAGCTAATAATTCGTTGCTATTATCATGTTACGAGTAAGTCTACATAACGGCAGCAATAAATCGCTAACAAATGACTTCCCTCCATAGCGCACCAGTGGTAACTGTGACGTCACACGAGCCAACTTCCCAAATTACTTCCATCAATAATGAGATTTGATCTGGGACAGACAGTCTGTCAAATACATATATTATTACACAACGGGTAGATGTGGTGCAAGGCAAGGCGAGTTGCGCCGTGACCACACAATGTCTATAAACAATGTATGCGTGCTAACACCAAGTTGGAGCTAACACGTGGCATCCCTCGGCTGCCTCCAGCCGGTACAGGTCGTTCATTGTAAATACGTTTTTAAAGAATTAAACTAATAAATATATTTACATTTTTTTTTGGTAATCATAATTTGCTAATATAACTTATTATGTTGTGTTTTTTTTTATATATTTCTTAATTAATTTTAAATAACATTAAATTAAAGTAATTTCAAATGTTTATCTGAGAGTGTCTACTGTTTCTGGCATCTATGGATTTAAATCAGAAATTTAACNGCCAACTTCCCAAATTACTTCCATCAATAATGAGATTTGATGTGGGACAGACAGTCTGTCAAATACATATCTTATTACACAGTGGATAGATGTGGTGCAAGGCAAGGCGAGTTGCGCCGTGACCACACAATGTCTATAAACAATGTATGCGTGCTAACACCAAGCACCAAGTTGAAGCTAACACGTGGCATCCCTCGGCTGCCTCAAGCCGGTACAGGTCGGTCATTGTAAATACGTTTTTAAAGAATTAAACTAATAAATATATTTACATTTTTTTTGGTAATCATAATTTGCTAATATAATTTATTATGTTATGTTTTTTTTATATATTTCTTAATTAATTTTAAATAACATTAAATTAAAGTAATTTCAAATGTTTATCTGAGAGTGTCTACTGTTTCTGGCATCTATGGATTTAAATCAGAAATTTAACCAATATGGCAACCTGGATTTGTATGTGTAATCTTTAAGTGGTAATCAATTAATCTCCTAACGTGGTGTTGCTACAGACAGAGAGACAGATAGTATCTAATCTCGTAGTTATCTCTTTGCACATTGAGTACACAGTCCCACATCACAGCACAGATAGTTCAGCGCGCGCTGTATTTTTAATTATGGCTCAAGTAAAATAGGTCATTTCGACAAAACATAATTCTCGTGGGAAATTCATGACCGTAATCAGCTCGGAGCCGGCGGGTAGGTACCTGGCAGGTAGGCAGCAGGTAGGCAGCAGGTAGGCAGCAGGCACTGCCGGCGCTGATGACAGTACTGCGGGCGACCTCGCGCTGGGGAATAATCAGACGGTTCTCATTTGCGTCAACGTGACGCTATATAAAGGGCTTCTGCTTGCTTTTGTTCGGATCCGTAGTAAACATCAGTTGTAACGTCGTCGTATTTAAATTAAAAGTACTAGCTAGTGTTTTATTCGCCAATTTGTCTTATAGAGCAGTCTCACGTTCTTTTTCTCATAACAGAGAAAAGAGAGAGGACCTAGTGCTAGGACTCTCCGGTACTCCCTTTCCTCCAGGCTATAAAAACCTTTGCATGTTGAAGGCGAAATTTAGTGTTTTGTTTTATGTTTGTCTGTATATACTCGTATGTATATAAAGTAGTATTTTTTAGCATTTTAGAATAATATTTAATGTTCTGATAGGTAGTGTAAAACAAGTATTTCTTCCTTTGTCGTGTCTTATTTTTTAAAGTTAACAGTTTACATTGAAAATGATACTTTTATATCCGTACTTCATGATGTATTATATATAGTTATGTATATCGATATCTACATATAGGTACATTATATAAATATATATTACGTTTGTGGATTAAGTTTATTACGATTATTACTTTAGTATCGTAATAAGCAACATGAAAACAAGAATAAGTCGTTTTTACAGCAGAATTCCCCTTAAGCATTTCACAAAGCAAGTAATAAAGGGGACAGCTTTCAAAGTGTTCCAGTAGAGCCGCACTTGCCCTGGCGTCTCCGCCGGCCGCCGCCCTCGGGCTCTTGTTCTTTAAACGTTTTACTTTTAGTTCGCGTCGTTCATTTTGAGTGGAAACATTTGCTTTTTCTGAGATTGAAGTTAAATAAACTAATGTTATTGTATGCAATTTACGCATATTTATTTTTTATTTTGTAGCTCGTGAGCTGTCATTATGATTGTTGTATTTTAACCATGGTGCCGGCGCGAAAAAAATATAGTGTTAATATTATATACGAGTGTAATAAACCATTCCCTCGAGTGGGGGTCGCATCCACTACCTTTGCGTTTCAGTGACACCTCGTGCTCCTGCGCCACGACGCGCGACGGCCTCAAGTCAATCAACTCCCTTATTGTACAATATTCCACTTGGTATACTGTTCTTATTAAACAATACTTGCTTAGAAAATGTTTTAATTTAATTATAAAACCTCTTTATAATAAATAGTAGTGGTTCAACTGTCTTCAGTACTCTATTGTGAGACGCTCGCAGGAGGAGCCGCAGAGAGACTCGCCCGAGAATTGCACTAAAAATTTACTGAGCATTCAGACTTCCTGCACTCCCAACGCTAAATTTGCATGACATACTTAGTTGATTTATTTTTGTTACTACTATTTTACAACTTTATCCTTTATATCTTTTAAATGTCTGAAATAAAAAAATTAAAAGATCTATCTTATGTATATATATAATGTAATTATTCTACTTACTATTGTAATGATTTTATATAAATAGTTTTTATATTTACGATAATTTGTTATAGAAAAATGTAAATCAACCTCTTTGTTTAATAAAAAGATATATTTGAAAATGTATACATAGAACTAGCGCGACGCTTGATGTGTTGAAAATTCTGATGCGCATTATTAGATTTGGAGCTGAAGAGGAAAGTGGTCCTCTAGAATAAAATATTGTATTATAATTTAAGATATACATTGTACAAGCCTAATGGTATCTAGCCCTGGAAGAAGTATAAGTTCTGTAAAAGTCCTGTGATATAAATTGTACAAGTCTAATGGTATTTAGCCCTGGAAGAAATATAAGTTCTGTAAAAGCCTCGAGGTGTTTGATTTCTTTACACTATAATCATTCGTAGTTTATATACCTTATAGAAACAACATAATTCATACTAATACAATATATTCACGTGTCTTTCGTATAATTATTTCAGGAAATACTTTATCTAATTTAAATATTACAATTCGCCCGAGTTTGTTTTTCGTATAACAGAGTTGCCTCTCGTATTTGTATTTAGTTTTATTACGGGCGTGTGAAATATAAACCCATAAATATATCTGAAAGACGGAAGGAAATTACCGCAGCCGGAGCTCCGCGCGTTACGTCTACGAAATGTAGATTATAAATGTGCGGAGGGAAGGGAAGGTAAATAGGGTTCCCGAGATTGATGTCTTTATCAGCAATGAGGAGAGAAGTGAGCGAGTCGATTACATCGCTCTCACATTTAAAGGAACATTTTTTCTTTCAAAGCTATCGACGCCCAAATCAGTCACAACATTTATTCTAAGACCTTTGGAAAAATAAAATCGAATTTGCGGTGAAATGTAACAGAGACAGGTACGTAATCAGCTCTATCGTCATTGTGTTTCTAATGTAATATCGGGTAACATTTGCTTACAAATAAAAAAGAGATCTCATAAAGCTAAAGTATATTACCCAAGACATGTATGTTAAATATGTGAGCCAATTAAAATTGAAATTACTTTGTAATTAAATATGATTTATTGTAACAGGATGATGTGACGTGTCCGTGCTGACCACCGTCACCGTCACCGTCACCGTCACCGTCTTCAATCATTTTAGTTTTAAACCATTAAATGTAACTTTGAGGTGCGCTCGAGAATTTGGAATCTTTAAATGTATATCATTGCATCATGCAGGCGTATTCTGTGAAGAGTATTGTAATACAATAACTGACGATGCATATAGCTTGTTCTTAGCCGCGGTACACAGATAGAGCATACCGGTCTACTATTAGCATCAACGAGCTGTGTTCCGTTACAGCCAGGTCGTGTTGCTGCCGGTACGACAGCGGCGTGTCACGTACAACTGTCACGCAGACGTCTCCTTCCAGACAGCCCCCGATATGACATCACGTAACGCATCCTGCTACAGCGACGACCACCAGCCCCCGTCCGCCTCAGGACATCTACATATACAATATTGTCTATGATGTTTTTTAAATATTACTTTGCTCCACCTATCATCAAAAGAAATTGGACATTAAACTGAGACTCTGGTAACAGTGGCGTTGAGTCCCATTACTTATCAACGTAGTGCCTCCAACATTAAGCGGAAACTAGTGACTTAATGGCAACGGAGTGTCAGTTAACAATAGGTTCCCAGGTTCCCTCTGCCTATCCTGCTTTATCAATACACAGCGTGGAGCTATAAAAAATCAACTACGAGTACCAAGAGATGCAGTTTTTGATTTTTTATGACACATTTATATGAAATAAATATATAAATAAGTATTTGTATCTATTTTCATTGATATCGAAATTGTACCATCTATTTTAGGAACTGTTTATATCACGCTTCGTTAGCTGTATATTTGTCGAACACACCGCGAGCAAGTGAATGCAGGTTGCAGGTTGCAGGTTAGGTTAGTCCCGCTGCGGTCGCCGCCGCCGCCGAGTCCGATATCACAAGTGCTTCTTGCAATCATATTGAGGTTCATTCCAAATATACAACTCGAAAACAAATATCCACTGAATTTTACAAGATTTTTGATTTATTGAAAATATTAATGTTTACTTTTTAAATACTTATTATGTATTTTTACTTTGTGAATGTTTGTATACATCAAGTGCACTAAAGTGATGAGAATTCATGAATCTCAGAAACATTTCTCCGTGTTGGTCTACTATCAGTGGTGGTTCAAAGTGAGGGGAAAAGTACTTGAAACACTCATCATCATTTATATAATAATTATTTATGGGCGTATATTTCTGACAGTTGAGTTTAGAGTTACTTCCAAAAAGCGTAACGGAAACGGAAACGGGTCTTCAACCAAATGTAGCATCATTACAACGGGTGGAGGGAGAGTTGAGAACTTTTAACATAATTCAATTCAATTCAAAAGAATATTATTATGAGGGCAAGGTCACAAAGGCAGCGTCACAAAGGTGTGACTGTAATGCGACGGTTGTGGGTTCGATCCCCACTCGGGGAAATGAAATATTTATTAACGTTTATATTTTCATTTCTTCGCTCTGGTGTCGAGGCAACACGCGGCGTTAACTTCTACCACTCAACACGCAATGCCTTCAGAATTCGACAGAAAGCGGGGAATGGAATGCCTTAACACTAGGTTCCCTCTGCCTACCCTGCTGTGTGCGGGATACAGCGTTAACTGAAACTTATTTTTAGAGTATTATAAATAAAACGTAAGCATTGTGGTAAGCACGTAGAAGTCTAAATTCGAGATAATTCTATTTCAAGATCTATTTACATTACATTAAAGTCTACTTCCGGTTGCAGAGACGCCCCTGGAAGCATCTAGCCCGAGCTGAGATACACGCTGAACAATAAACTTTTTAGCGACTATTTGCTGAGTTTATCTTTTTCTGCGTATCTATTATCTAATAGGTAGTAAGATAATATAGTATAGTAGTAAGGTAATAAGATATATCTATATCTTTAAGTATTATTTACTATTATTATTGAGGCATTTATAAACAGCTTCGGACTGTAAACGCGACGGTTGTGGACTCAAACAGTAAACGGAGAAATTATTATACTACACTGCACTCGCAAGCTGGAGTCACTAATTACCTTATTAGGAAAAATATTATTCTTGAAGAAAATTGGTAAATACAGAACGACTCTTGGGACTGCGCTCGTGATTTGTTTTCCTTAATATAGCTCCATAGAAGGCCTGCTCAGTCACTGAGACAGCCGTTGCTCCGTCGACCGAGATATACCCTGTGTAAGAGAATAGTATGAGAACATCTTGCTCCGGGTAAGTTAATAGTCATTTTTTAAACAGTTTTATTCGTTGCTTGCCCTGACATGGTTAAATATGTTCCGACCACCTAACTAGCCTCCCTCCCTCCCTCCTTACTTCCCCCCTTCACTCCCCCCCCCCCCGTGCCTCTCAAACGCCATTAGCTCGATGTCCGCTCGCAACCTAATTACGATGTATATCTTACCCAGTAATAGCTTCAACTCACATAAACCCTGACTTATGAAGGACACTCCATTCGTACCATCTCTCCATGACAGCGACACGTACTGAGACATGCATATCTTACAGACTGTTAAAGAGTCCATTCAGTCCGTCCATTGCCGTCAAACTAACCCAAATATATGATCCCCGGGGGGGTCTTCCAATATCACCGAAGTCACTTTTGATTAATATTTTTTTTTCCATTCTTTCGCCATAATACTCTCGGCGTATTATTTTAACAAAACTTTTTAAATTCCAAACTTGTGAATAGCACTTTAAAATATTACAAAACAATAAATATCAAAAGTTAATTTAGTCAAACTACGATCTGTAACAACAGAACACTACACGTATACAGTTGTACTCAATTTCAATACATTGTGTAATTAGAGGATTCCGAAAGTGTACACGTGACTAACTAACACTGTCGATACTCGACACTTTAGTTAAAAAAAAAAAAATTAAAACAGTTTTACACAGCAGGGTAGGCAGAGGGAACCTAGTATTAAAGCATTCCGTTCTCCACTTTCTGTCGAATTCTGAAGGCATTGCGTGTTGAATGGTAGAAGTCAACGCCGCGTTTTGCCTCGAGACCAGAGCGAAGAAATGAAAATATAAATGTAAATAAATATTTTATTTCCTCGAGTGGGGATCGAACCCACAACCGTCGCGTTACAGTCACACCCTTGTGCCGCTGCGCTACGAAGGTCTCGTGGCGCAGCATTTTAGTTGAAAACTTAAGTAAGTAAAATATTGTTGATATTTTCATATTACTTGTCATACAAAGCTGTCATTGCCGTTTCTGCGCCACGTCGGCTAATACAGACATACAGTATATTAGCTAATTACAATTTTTGTTTTGTTGTAAATAACAACTATAGACACGTGTCTTTGTTCGTGTATTGAATATGACTACAATTGTATAAATATGAGAGCAAACAGTACACTACAGCGGCTCTCGTCACTCCATACAGGACTGCTACAATAGCATATAATAGAATATGGTAATCCTAATATATTGTTACTAGATATCCTAATTATTACTATTATTAACTAAACTTTTTTATACACACCGAACGTAAGACATTCTGTTCTCCATTTTCCGCTGAATTCTGGAAGCACTACGTGTTGAGTAGCGGCACTCAACGCCGAGCTTTGTTTCGACACCAGAGCGACAGAATGAAAATAATTAGTATTTCATTTCCTCGAATGGGAATGGAACCCACAAGCTGTCATTACCGTCTTACTTGTGTAAACAAAATAAAATAGAAATTGGATGTAAGATGAAACTTTAGAGTATTATAGCTTACACGTCAGAATCATATATTAGCTTCATTTACTTATGTTCACACTTTGTGTTTTACCATGTGTGTGTGTGTGTGTGTGTGTGTGTGTGTGTGTGCGCGCTGAGTCCGCCACACAATATAATTTATTCAGTATTTGCATTCAATGAAATTATACAATTGTGCTACTCAGGTACATATATCATTTACAAAATATGAACGTGAGATACCAAACTTACCAAATACTCATAATTCGATAGCTGAAGTAACACTCTTGTAAATAGTTTGGGGGAAAGCTTGAAAAAGTTCCACGAAAGTGAAGACGGACTGAATGCGCGACGGAGGAACGAGCGCACTGGAGCGCACTGGAGCGCACTGGAGCGCACTGTGCAAGTACTGCTCACACAGGCCAGTCGTGGCGCGGGGTGCAGAGTGCGGTTACCATTATCAAATCAAACAATTTCAATATTAAATAGTTCTTAGGGTTTTTATGGGAGTGGGAGTAAGTTGTTAGTTGCACAGTGAACGTCCGGCTTGAATTGTTGATAGTCGATAAATACCAACATCGTTACCATCACCCGCTACTCCTGTATAACAAGCAAGCACCGACAGAGAAACTCAACCAGCAACAAAGATTATTTTTTATAATATACATATAAACTAGTTATTCTTAGCTGTTATTAGCTGATATATAATATCCTAAAGAACGGAAACTAGTGTTCTGTTAATTGTATTATAATACGTTTCCTTTCTCTAATCTACTCTTGTATCCATTTAATTCAAATGTAATTACCACTCGCTCTACTCGCTTGGTAGAAACAAAGTATCAAACTATTACTAAGATGAGCTACTCAGGTCGTGCGTCTCCGCAGTGCGCGCAGAGAGTGCAGAGAGTGCAGAGTTGTTCTTGTTCGCTGCGGGACATAAGTTCCGTTAATATGTCCTCGATGTATCAAGGTTTAGTGTTGGCGTAAGGCATTCCGGGGTGTATCGACTGTATTACCTGGAATACTCGTATACTTCCGTATCGACGTAGTCAACAACCTTACATTTACCGACTCACAGCACGACACTCGCGCACATAGACACTGCGGTTTAACGCAGTACGTATGTTCGTTGAACATGCGCGATAATAACACATACGAAATGTAATCCGAATAAAATTAATAATGAATATTATTTTCAGTATAAAATAAATTCATTTCAAGCAATTTTTCATGATAGAGTTTAAATTCTTAATAAAAACTTTATATAGGAAAAGGCAACGTGAATATAGTGCGACGTGAAATATGTCTAATAGATATATATTGGAACTATACAGTTAAAGATTTTACTTGTTTGTGTTGAACGCATGAATCTCAAGAACTCCCGCTCCGGGTTGTACAATTGTTATTGTGATCGACGATCCATTCACCGAGGAGGACGATATTTCGTCACGTTAGCGGTGCGTTAAAATGTGTTATGTATTCATACGTACCAGAGACATGTACAGCTTCGAGGAGGTGCTGGTGCAATACTGGCCTTGATGTGAAAGTGCTTGTATATGTGAAAGGTGACACTTCCACAGGTGACGTGGTGGTGTTTAAAATGGGTTGGTCCCAACTCCCAACTGCATGTAGTACTGCAGTAAACTCTAACTGATATCTATTCTTCCGTGTGAAGTTGGGTGTGCGATGGTTGCGGGTTCGATCCCTGCTAGGAGGTATATATCAAATATTTAAGAGAAGCTCTTTAGTTGTAATTTGCGCATATGAATTTCAACGGAGCATGATAATAACGTATGACTTACTCATCGGTCAGAGCGCTGGGATAGTTTCGAAGAAGCGCAGGTTCAAATCCCGCTAGGTTATTTTTTTATACGTTTCCTATAAAGAGTATTGTAATAATTAGTAATTATATAAAAATATTTATATTTTACTATTAAATTCTTTAATTATACGAATTATTTACCGATTTTTACGGAAATTAAGGGTCGATAATCATTTTCTTGTAGTTTGCGATCGCAGTTACCACCCGCACTTAGAATGTGGGAAACAAAAATTTAATTAGTTAGTTAGTTTAGTTATTTGATTTAACCACGCGGGCGAAGCCGCAAGTTGGAACTAATTTACTATTTAGTATATATGGCACAAATTGAAATAATAGAATCTACAAGTAATTATTTATAGTAGTGTAAGTGATGTTTGGCACCTCATAGTATATCAAAATATCGTGTAGCGTGACGCTCACCATTAGACGACTGCTTATCGCCCTGTTATCTATTATCTTTTGAAACATGTATAAGAAGGAAAAATCCAATTGAATTATTTATTAAATCTATATTAATATATATAACTTCACGCTGTATCCCGTGTCTAGTAGCGTTGGCAGAGGGAACCTATTGTTGAGACACTGCTTCCTACTTTCCCTCCGAGTCAGACGCTGTGCCACTCCACTACGACGGTCTCTCGGTGAGTAGCTCCCTGCACGAGGCATTCACAAGTGCCTGCAAATAGAAGATACATTAATAAAGCCGTACAATGTGTAGTTGTTAGATAAACCTTCAGCATATCCCGGTCGGTTCCGAGGGTACCCGGAGTAAATAGACACTCCGGTCTCCACTTTTCGAGACCTTGCATGATGAGTGGCAGAACTCAATCCTGTATTTATCTTGTCACCAAAACGGCGAAATAAAAATAGTGCATTATCCAGAATGGGAATAAAACCTAGCCACAAATTCGACAATTTACAGTGGACTCTGAGATACTTTACGTATGTCAACTTAAACAGTTCTAACAAGAGCTCCTTTGCGTTCATCTTTAACAATCCTGAGGAAGGCGCTTATAGACTTGATTTACATGTGATCATAATAGAGAGAGAGAGAGAAGCCGGGAGAGACGTCTGCTGACCTTCGAGAACACAGATCAAACTTGAGGACCGTCACGTAAAAACACGAGGACTGTTGTGATGTTGTTAGTCGTTAAACTTTGCGTATAAGTGAATTGTATTAGGAAATGTTTATATTTAAAACAATATTAAACTATTTCATTATTTTTGTTTAAGGATTCAAGGAAGTTAGCATAGACTGCAGTGACAGTTGTACCAAATTTACTTTATATCTTAGATGAACACCGCCACCGGCTGTGTGCTGGTGTGTATATTGTACGCATATAAAATTATTAAATGATGATTAAATAGAAATATTATTTTATGTGAATAATATAACGAGTATATTCATATAATATGTAGGTACAGGTACAGGTACAGGTACAGGTACAGGAGTCAACTCTTGTAACCTGCAGAGCTGTAGTTAACTATAGTTAATCAGGAAACATTACATTCTGTAAATAAATGAAAACTATTTGTTACGTAACACTTACTTAACCTACATTAAATGTCAGAAGTAAATAAGTAATGGATTACAATATTGGTGTGTTGTCATTACAAAGAAATGAAAATTTAATTAAAATTTGGTCTCCCTGAGGAATGAATAAGATGTTTATCTTTCATTGAACTAACGAATACTTTTGTTATGAAGGAAGACTTGAACAACGATATTGGTTTAATTACAGCGCCCCGTCCTTATCTCAGCTATCAGCGCCGCTGTGGCGCGCTGTACTCAGCCAGCTGAGTAACGACTGACCCTTTACGTAATACGACAATAGATTATACAGGCCAGGCATATATGTACATTGTAGCGTACGTACAGCACATATATCAATACATAGGAACTATCATGTTTCATCTTTGATATCAGAGCTCATATAAACTATGTTATGAAATGTTGTAATTATATATCTAATGTTAGTTACACTTAGTAAGAGACAGCCACTGTATTGTCAGAGACATGTAAATACTGCAATAGCGCTCACTACGACAACCAGTGCTACTCTAGAGCACGTTAGATACTACAGGATGCGCTCCGCTGCGGGACGGGACGCTGCGCTGTCAACCTCTGCCGGAAATATCCGGCAGAATATTTCAATTCAATGTCCAATTTATACGTATTTAACAATTTATACGAATAACAATTTATACGTATTTATTAGCAACTACAGAGCAGGGAAGTTAAGTGAGTGGGATTCTTGTATTGTAGGGGAGTATCGAGTGAAACCTTGTTCAAAGTTCAGGAACTTCCTGTTTCTCAATGGATGCTTGAGTTACGTGTACGTGTCAAAGCGCCGGAACATTTTTCGTCGAGTAATGTGATTACTTATATAGTGTAGCTGCCCCCTTGCAGTCAGTCAGTCTGGATTTGAATAAATTTTCAAAAAATTGTGTATAAAATTTAATGAGGAGTCACCAGTCCTCAGGGTAATCTCAATGAAAATAAAAAAAATAAAACAACAAGAAATAAAATGTTTCGCATAGCTCAATANACCTCTGCCTCATGTTATTTATACGTAGATATTAGTACGAGCAACTACAGAGCAGGGAAGTTAAGTGAGTGGGACTCTTGTATTGTAGGGGAGTATCGAGTGAAACCTTGTTCAAAGTTCAGGAACTTCCTTTTTCTCAATGGATGCTTGAGTTACGTGTTCGTGTCAAAGCGCCGGAACATTTTTCGTCGAGTAATGTGATTACTTATATAGTGTAGCTGCCCCCTTGCAGTCAGTCAGTCTGGATTTGAATAAATTTTCAAAAAATTGTGTATAAAATTTAATGAGGAGTCACCAGTCCTCAGGGTAATCTCAATGAAAATAAAAAAAATAAAACAACAAGAAATAAAATGTTTCGCATAGCTCAATAGAAGCTATGACTATTATGTAATACGTTCACACATAGAAGTAACAATAGACTGAAGTGAACGTAAATTGGAATACAAATATAACGTAGTCTACTTAGAAAGCTCCTCTCGGTATGAAAGCGGCGCTCTCCGTCGTATGTGAGGTGACTTTATTGGATTCCCGGAGCGCCGTAGCATCGTAGCATCGTAGCTGCGTCGCTCCAGCTTGCACGTACTGAGAGGGCACGACCAACGTTAAGTAAGCGACAAACTTAGCCCGGCGTCGACGGGGCTGTCGATTTATCAAAAGTCTGACTCAGACTCTACTACGAGTTACTGCAGATGTCAGGCCAGGTGCCAGGTCGAGTGATCGTATTCATCTGACTAATACAACAAGAAACCTACTTGGGCATCAGGTTCTGTGCTTACTGTTGGTTATTAATTAAAAGTAATGTAATGTTATAATTACGTAGAAGAGAAAGGTTTCGAAACTGATGATAACCTTACTTAGTGTATCAGTGTTACACGCACTCATGTGTACACGAGTGAGTGTATGTTACAAGTGAACTCGCATGTAATTATAAAGTCGCATACAACGATGAGTGCACTTTGTATTCACAATAAAGAGAGAGCAACAAATGAGAGGTCTGTCATAGACGACTGAGATTTGATCAGTAAATACTGGCTGCACGTCAGAGCTCGCGCAATGAGGGCGAGGCGCGCAGTTCTTGTAGCGTTCATCCGCACTCGACCCCGTTAGCGCTTAGAAGTGCACCTACAGCGTGCACCTGCAGCACCTGGATGTGATCCATTTCTATACGTATTGGAGCTGCTCTGCCGTATACCTCTCGTTGTATCTTCATGTCGCAGCCTGCGAGGGAGGGAGACTGTAGTGGGTGTGTAGGGTTATTTAGGTCAAGGATGTAATCAGGGGCTATGATGATTCTGTCTAATAACATTAAGTTTATCTACCAAGTAAATCTAAAATGATTGTGAATGAGTCAATTATCATTTATTCTGTAATGAACATTAATAATGACGTATGAAAATTGTACGTAAGATTGATAGTTTCATCGTTGAATATAAATGAGGTAACTCCTGCGAGAGGAGTGCCGCAGCAGAGGGGCTACATTTACGTTCAAAGAGCATTAAATGGCTGCTTAGCGTATCTTTAGAGGTCATATTATTTGCAGCACATTCGTTACCGGGACGGGTGCGCGTGTGTGTGTGCGTCTGTGTGTGAGCACTGAGCGCACACACGCACACGTCTGCGCGGATCTTTATAGCACGTATATTACTTTTTTTTCATTGCTCGTGTTTATTTCTCTACGCAAATAAAAGCGTCTCTGATTTGCATGTTTTTGTTATTTGTCACTTTTAACATCACATATATAATGATGCGCACACAATGTAATGTTCCCATTGTTTTGAGAGTAAAACTTTATAGAATTCGAGAATACAAAAAGTAATAGAAAATCTTCTTCTTTTTATATCGGTATTTTTGTAACACTGGATAACATATTATTCCTTTTCTGCAAACATTGAACAAATAGAATTTTAAATCTACGCGAAGTGTTTTCTTTCTTGAACGTGAGAGCGTCTCAGGGTGCCAACACTTTTGGCGGATAATTTAAAGCTGGCCTACTTTCCAACTAAACTAGTTTCATTCTTTTATGAAAGAAAACGATAAAATAGACTCCTATTTTGTTATCCTTTATACGTTGAGAGTTAAGTAGATCTGGGACCAAATTTTTAAATTTACACGTACTAATTATGGAGAGTTTATGTATGTTCTTAAGTCTAATTAATATTCTGAAATAATTCAATCAACAATCATACTACTATAGTCCGCTGGAGTAATTGTGGTTTCAAATGGGGAATAGTAAAAATAATTCAATTTAAAATATTATTTGTTATAATTCTCTTAGAATTTAAAGCAGTAAGTGGCCAAGTTGGCAGTCCCATGATAACAGTCAGAGTAGAATATAGTGATATATCACTTCTCTGTACAGGATTTTTTTTATCATAATTATAAGTCCATATACAGTTTCTTAGGAGACAGTCGCTGGTCACCCTGCGGCTTCCTGGATCGGACGTCCATCTCGGCCAGCAGGTGCTCGCGACGCGGACAAATTATATGGAACTCTTATTGAACTACCGTATATAAGATCTTACAAATAAACCAATCCTCATCGGCCCTATCTTTCAATATGATAAGATTAAATTGATTTCAGTTCTAAGCTTTATTTCTTAATATTTTTAGACATTTGAAACCACACATTCTTTTTATTAACACTAAAGTCCATATAAATTAGTGACAAGCTGAAGTCTAACAGAGAAACAAAACATATGTTCGACAAAACTCCCCACCACCACTACCACCACCCACCAACCAGCTTTACACATAAACATATTTTACTTTTTTGTGATAAAGCCGAAACCTTTGTGGAAAACACGAGTATGAAGTATGAGTATATGCTTTTATAAATGTTGCTTCAAGTTTTAATTAATTTGGGAAATTCGAATAACGAGAGAAAATGTGTAAAAGTTAGACATATTATGAACGTTTTAAAAGTAATCAATCGAGATAATTAATACTGGATTTAAATCCACACTCTCGCATGCCGTAGAATGTTACTTTTTGTTGTTTATCAATTAATTTTATTGACACTTACAATCAGTTCCGTACAATAAGTTACGTCAAAAATTGGCAAAACTTTTCATGCGGACCGTCATAAATCAACTTACAGCGTAAGTGTAGCGTCAGCTTGTAAATAATTACCCGAGGCGCGTGTGGGCGTGTGCACGCACACACCCACACACACAGCGCCGCGCGCGACCTGCAAATTGATTTATATTATCCATCAAAGACGAATTTTTGCGTGAAATGAACGATCGGTGTTGTTGCCCCGAGTCGAGTCGAGTCGAGCGGGTTTGATTGATGATTACGAACAAAAAGTAATTACCGCTACTTTCGTCGTCTCCTTACAATATTTTTATATCCTTTCTTTTAATTAAATTAATAAAGTAATTACTTTAGGAATCCTTACATCCGAAGACCTTTGTGTCGAAACCGCACAGTAGTGGAGTGCGACGTATCCAGATGGTGTGGATGATATTTAAGTGTGTGACGTGCTGTGCGGTTAGAAAATTCGGCGGCAGGTAACAGGTCGAACAGTTCCCCAAAAAACTCACCATGATAAATGCGATAGAGAACGCACAGCGAGGAGACGTCTCTTCGCAGAGCCAAAGTGTCAAGCCTTTTACAGCTTATTGGGTCCTTAATGATTCGAACAGCTCTACGTTGTATGCGATCAAATGTGTCAAGCTGATACTGTCAACATATTAGTATTTCCTTTTACATTTAGTATTTCTTGATACAATTAGTATTTCCTTTTAGCCAAAATAATATTGTAGCAAAATTTACATTAATATTTAAATATATTAATTTAATAAAAATTATAACAAAACCATTGCGATGTTCAAAAGGGTCGCAAATCACAGCTCATAGATTTTCCAATCACTGTCGATTAACCGCAATCAGAGCAATGAAGGCCCAAGGTCGAGGGTGGCTCGAGAGGGGTTGGCAGGGAAAGCGAAAGGAGGGAGGGGGGTCTAGTGGGGGCAAACTTAATATTCAGGTGCGGAAGCAGAGTGCATCCACTTCGCAGATACCACCNAGACCATTCCACAGTTCGGTGGCGCATGGAAGGAAATTTCTACGAAGCCGCACAGTAGTGGAGTGCCACGTATCCAGGTAGTGTGGATGATATTTAACTTTGTGACGTGCTGTGCGGTTAGTAAATTCGGCGGCAGGTAACAGGTCAAACAGTTCCCCAAAAAACTCACCATGATAAATGCGATAGAGAACGCACAGCGAGGAGACGTCTCTTCGCAGAGCCAAAGTGTCAAGCCTTTTACAGCTTATTGGGTCCTTAATGATTCGAACAGCTCTACGTTGTATGCGATCAAATGGGTCAAGCTGATACTGTCAACATATTAGTATTTCCTTTTACATTTAGTATTTCTTGATACAATTAGTATTTCCTTTTAGCCAAAATAATATTGTAGCAAAATTTACATTAATATTTAAATATATTAATTTAATAAAAATTATAACAAAACCATTGCGATGTTCAAAAGGGTCGCAAATCACAGCTCATAGATTTTCCAATCACTGTCGATTAACCGCAATCAGAGCAATGAAGGCCCAAGGTCGAGGGTGGCTCGAGAGGGGTTGGCAGGGAAAGCGAAAGGAGGGAGGGGGGTCTAGTGGGGGCAAACTTAATATTCAGGTGCGGAAACAGAGTGCATCCACTTCGCAGATACCACCAGTACTGGGATTGAATCTTAATCCGATCCACTACTGCGTATTGACTTGTGTTTGATTCTTTATTGGCTAACTAAAATCTTGATAATATGAAAAAAAAAATATTTTTTATTGTACATCGAAAATAAATCCATAATATTACGCACACAACAATAAGAAACACACAACAAACTACAAAAAGGTGGTCTTATCGCTAAATGAGCGATCTCTTCCAGGCAACCTTTGGATAGAGAAGAGAGTTAAGGAAATGGGAAGGGGTGTGTATAGCCAATGAATATGTAAATATCATATAGACATACGTAAAGAGGTGTACGTCACGTCCATAGTCAGTCAGGCAACGTGTCACTGTGCATCGGACCACGGCAGTCAGAATCAAATATTTTAGCTTTTATTTGTTTTAATGAATAAATATTTGTCATATGCAGTTGTAAAACAAAGGGCGAGCAGTCAGTTGCAGCATCAGCTCATACTCACCGTACCTCCGCGCTTTTAAAAAATAACAAAAAGATTTATTTAATTAAAAAAATATGTTTATGCACAATTACAAAGAAACTAAAACATAGATATCTTTTTATTTCGTCCTTATTTTGTGAATTTAATTTCCATGAGATCTATACATTTATAAGTGAAGTGGGTAGTCGCGGACATGTAACAAGTGCCGTCGACTGGACCGGTGAGGAGTCCTACCCCCTCGTCGACGGCATATTTTATTTCTAACAGTCGATGCTTATAGCTGGATGCACTTCCTATTCGTTCCATTGTTTTCTTAATTATTTCTTTCTAAATTTGTCTTTATCGTGTTCTGCTTTAAATACTTATATGTTTGTGGTGGACTTTTGCATAAACTGTGTCGTACTATTTGTGTTCGAAATATATGTAGATAAAATATAACGTGAGGTGAATATCGATATTGTTTTTAGCTTTAAGCTTCATCTCTATGTGGCAGGGAGGGTGCAGGGTGGGTGCAGGGTGGGTGCAGGGTGTGTGCAGGATGGGTAGTGGCAAAATGCTTCGTTCTCTGATATCCGAAAATGAAAGTTTGAAAAAAGAATGTTTGAAGATTGTAGTACTACTGAATACCTAATTAAAAAATCAGTTTCATGCTTTTTAACGCACAACAAGAGAGGCAGAGGGAACCCCTAGTGATAAGGCACTCTGTTCTGTTAAAAAATATAGAAGAAAAACATACAAAAACAAAAAAAAAAATACAAAGATATATCTAATGTTGTTGTAAATTGAATCACCGAGGGAAGGGGAGGGAAGTTTATATAGAACAGTATAGCACAGTAATATATAGAGTAGAGTAGCGAGCTCGCCGGGAGACGTCGCCTCGTAATTACACCGTACTACGTGCGGAACGACACCGAGGTAATGGAATGCAAACAATGCCCGGGGCTATCGCTATTGGGACTAGCTGCCGGCGCAGACTTGCGTCTGCGTCAAACGTGAGTCGCTCTCGCCTACCAAGGGTTCCGTACTAATGTCATGATTGTAGGTTAATTGGAGATAGATTGTAAGAACGTGACTTATTTCATACTCTGTACGTGATACTACAATTATCAATTTATTAGTTTCTATATGTATATATTTAAGAGGACATATACCTGACTGACTGAGGTAATACGCACACAAAGCCGTAACGTATGTAAGTGCACGCTCGTCTGCGCGCCCGCAGCCAGGCCGCCAGGACTACCTTAGCTAATAATGTGTGCTGGCGCTGTATTACCTGTTGTTTGTTCCGGAGTCTGCTCGTGCTGCTCTTATTACCGTCGCCAGCGCCCGGAGATAGTCAGAGGCTACGGTAATGTACAAATACATACTAATTTGAAAGAAAAATCTAGTTTTCCTTCATGTGATTTTTTTTAGATTTGCGAATTTTTTATCAGAATTTGATGCCGTCGTGGCGCAGTGGGGCAGCAGTTGACTGTAAGTGTATGGTTGTGAACTCGATCCACGCTACGCAAAATGATTATATTTAAATTATTTTTATTCCCCGCTCTGGTAGACAGAGCGCGGCGTCGAGTTCCCATATTCAACAAATAATGTTTCGAGTTCGGACGGTAAGTGAGGAACGAAGTGAAGCTGTTTAAACCTTCGTGAGAGTAATTTTTTATTCAAACTTTATAAAGTCAAGTACTAACCTACTATTTATTATACATAACAATTTTACCGCTGAATTTTATACTAAAAATATTAATCGTGAAAGACTAAGAAGTTACAAGATTTTTACAAGAGTTAAGGGGCTTGCGGCAAAACTTAGTAAATAGCGGTCGTCCTGAGGAGCGCCGCGGGCGGTGTTCAGAGTAAGTCGAGCTTTAAAGTTAGACTCGTTTATCTGTTGCTTCGCTGCATCCCGCATTGGCACCGCCCAATTGTAATTCGACGTAACGCTCTGTCTTATTAATCGTCAATCAATCAAATGTAAGTAAGTGTCGACCCCACCCACGACTATCGGGTTTATCTATGTCAGACCGCAGACGCTCAGCCAGTACGCTACGTTGGCGTCTACTGTCCCCATTCGAGGTTCCCCGGTTCCCCGTTTCCAATATTCGAGGAATTCTGAATTGAGTTGACAATAGTTCATATCCCCGAATAAAAATCGAACCTCCAATCTAACTACGGCGTTTAAAACGTCAATTTTATCTTCATAAATTGACTTCTTTCTAAGAAATTAATTAATAAGTTTTCAATTTTCATTAATTTCCTTTAGAGAGGCGAGACAAATGGATTCTTACAATAAGAGGTCGACTAATTAATTGGGGATTTGTACGATTTACGTAAAGTCTTCTAAAGAACGGTTACAATTTTATTTTATTTTTTGGATAACATTTTGATCTTTTCTTTACTTTTTATTCATTGTAACTTCATCGTGGAAGTAATATACCATCATTAAAATTAATAGCTTCGTGTTTTTCTCGTATAGCATTGTAGGCAGAGGGAACCTAATGTTAGAATACTTCATTTACCACCTGTTATCCAATTTTTGACACATTAGGTGTGGAATAGCGGAACTCAACCCTGCGCCTTATGTACGAGACCAGAGTAATTATAATAATTTAAATTTAGTCATTCCCCTGTCGGCCATTGTGATTACAATCAGACACTGTTCCATGCAAGAGTCATTAGTAAAAGTATTCGTATATTATCTCAAAATCGATTGAGCAGTTTCTGAAGTTAGCGTGAACAAACATACAGAGAAGCAGACGACAGATTTAAAAATTATTGTTTCGAGTTCTTCTATACTCTATAATCTAGAGTAATTCTAATAAATTGCCCGCAGTAATAGTGTTTCTGCATACCTCCCATATGCCGACACCGATCAGCTACGACTTTATTATAAGAATAGATATCGATTACACATATTATATAGATAAGGCTTTTATCATTATTTCACATAAAACACAGTGCCTTAATATTACGTAATCTCTGTTTACCCTGGCACGTGTGAAGAATAACAAAAAAGACACCATTATTTATATAATATAGTGATCTATTTTGAAGGAGACTGACCGAAACGGAGATGACGAGACGAGCTGGACCAGTACAAGCCTGACTGGTGTTCAATAGCACAAAGTAAACAAGTGTTCGACGACAACAATATTAGAGAAAAATAAATTGACATACACATAACATAAGTGAACTACATTTCTCTACTAGCTACTTAATTGCATTTTGCGTTTGTTGTAGAAACATCCCGTTCTCATGTTTTCATCTAATTATGAGGCGTGTATCTACATCCGCTTTGTCAGTAATCTCTGAGGAAGATTTTTCATTCAAAAACATATTAAGAGCAGCATGACATATCTTTTCTAACTTCCCCACAAAAAAGAAATCAAACCCATACTTATAGCTTGGAAGGCAGTGAGAGCAGTGTCCGGTTCTATTAGGGTCGAGGTTGGAAACAAAATCAATAAACTTGTATTACGAGTTGGTTTCAATTTAAGGACGAGAGTCCTTCTCAATGAGGTGCTACAATACATATTTTTTATTGTTATATTCATGGACTTTAGACTTTACTTGTAGTTCTTCCTACTACTTATTAGGGGAACTTGCTGAAAATTAAAAGATATCGTAGTGTGTGTGTGTGTGTGTGTGTAATTATATAGTAATTAATCAACTTGATATACTTTTATTATCTAAGAGGAATAAATGTTATAATTTTGAATATAAATTCATTTTACAAAATACTGTTAAAATATGAAAAAATAATTTTAGTCATATTATGAGGTAAGTCAGGTTAGTTCCCTTCAAACCTGAAGTTGGCATCTGCAATTTAAAAGTGGTATCAAGAAAAAGTAAAATCTGTCTTAGAGAAAATCTTGTTCTTTATATATTCATGTTAGTATGTAGCAGTTATTACAATAATTCCTGGAAGAAATGTAGCGTGAAAGAGTTTTTTTTATATCATCTGCTCTCCCTGTATCTTACCAGCTAATGTCTGAACTGCTGTAACTATAGTCTCATAAGATCTCAGTGTAGGTCAAAGTTAGGGCGTCACAGGTGTTCCTAATCTCATGTAACGACGCATGTGACGTATCCAAGTTAAATTACTTATATTATTTATATTGTGGAAGTACGCGTTTTGCTACAGACAAGGACTTCCAGGACTTGCCAGATCTCTTTTTTACAATCCCACTTCTACAGTAGAGCAGATCGTATTAAGATAGTTGGGAGTATTTTGCTTCCAGAAACGTAGGTACCTGATAGCGAGTTGACTGAGGACGAGGGCGTCTCACGGGAAATGTACTGCGGTGTGTCGCGTCTACCGGCGGTGTAGTCCGAGAGGTGACTGTGGAAATCAGGAATTTTATAATGCTAGAAATCAAACGTAAAAATGAAATATCAAGGAAACTTCATTGAAAAGTACCCTAAATTAATTCACAATATCGATACCAACCAACATTCTAAACAACGACTGACTCGCAAATCAGCTTATATATGACTGTGCGCTTGTTTTTTACGAGAGTGGGAATGATAATAGTGGGTATTAATACCGTTAGCACACAGATATCGCTAACAATATTAATATTACTACAGCCAATCACTTCTAAATTTACTTTGCGAGGCGCAGAATTGAAGCATTCTCTCGGCCATCTCCGTAGTAGCTCAGAACGACATCAGAGCGTTGGTTCTCTGACCGTGGTTCTCAGGCGAAAATCTGCTTTGGAGCAGACACATGGAAGGGGATGCGGGAGGGGATTGGAATTGGACCCTCAGTTTCTTGAGGGAGGCCTAGATTAAACGACCAAGGTGACTGCTCATGAGTCGGATTTGGAGGAGGATAGAAAGTCCCTCGGAAGAAGACGTCTGACCTCGGGCGGCCGGGTATGCGGAGTGCTGCTCCTTAGGTGCAGGTGACCCGATACAGCGGCGCAACGGAATACGTTGGACGCGAGGCGACCAATGTCTACCTCTAGGGTTTCTATTTTTAGGTTGCGGTGAGTGGCATTGTGATGTCATCAATGTATAGTGCGTAGAGAGCAGGTGACAAAATTCTGACTGGGACAACGGCAGCGATCGGGTCGCTGCTATCACTCTTAACTCTCACGCAAAATGTCCTGTCACCTACAAAGCAGAGCGGCAAAGACATGCGCGATGTGCTGGGGGCTGCCGGCCCTGAGCACTTTATGAAATAAGCCCGGGTGCCAGACGCGGTCGAATACGCGTGCTACGTCAAGGAAGACTGCTATTGCACACTCACACTCTCTCTCGGTCGATCACTGTTGCGTAGTTTACCCAGAGTGGTATACTTTGTGGGTGGATGTGGGACTGAAGAAGTGAGAGGAATAACTTCTCGAACAGCTTGGCGAACGTGCTGAGGATATTATAGATCGGTATCCCTCAGCAGCATAATGAGCAGGCCTTCCTTCCATGCCCGGGGGAGAGAAGCCAGGCGGGTGCGGCGGATCCACTATTATAGACAAAATGTTGCGGGGCACGGCGGACGCGTGGTGGGCGGCGAACCGTTAATCAGCAAGGATTTTTTAGTACTGTAATTTTAAATCTGTGCTACTAATCTTTTCAAGTTATTAAAATATATTTAAATTACTATTTTTAGATATTTAAATGACTATTTTTAAACGGAAGAANAGAGTGGGAATGATAATAGTGGGTATTAATACCGTTAGCACACAGATATCGCTAACAATATTAATATTACTACAGCCACAAATACGTAATATATATTTATATTATGAAAACAAGACGATATTACATTTGATTTGTTGGTAAGCAAAAAAAAAGTTAGTGCCAACATAATCTGTTGACTATTTTTTGTTAAGTTTAAAACAATTATGTGCTAGGTGGAATAACACCTTTACTACTTATCTATACCGGCAGTACCTTACTAGTGTTAAAATACTCCGTTCTCTATTAAGACACATTTCTTCCCCATTTTTCACAGAATTCTTGAGGCACTGTGTGTTGAGTGGCGGAACTTGCCACCGCACTTAACATAACATAACATGTGACGTGCAAAATATATAAAAATATAAAATCTCAATTTGTTTGATCGGTGAAAAACTTAATTAACACGAAAAAATCCGCATACAGATGTAAACAAATAAATAAAACATGAATTCCGAAGCGAATCGCAACTTTATTACTAAGGAAATATGTGCATATATGTATGTATTTGTCGCATGTGAGATACTGGAGTTATTGGATATTCCACACATATGATATTGATATTTTGAAATTTACTTCACAATTTTGTTTAAAAGTACAAAAGTAAGAGGGAACTACTGCCGCCCCTCACGCTATATACTCGTATGCTCGAGGGAGATTAATTTTTGACGCACAACAAATTATATTTACGTAATACTCGTACTCGTGTGTGCCGCAGTCACAGCGGAGCTTCCCGGTGGTTGCAGGTTTGAATTCTGGCCTAGTTGGGGTTCTTCTGGGGATCTGGATGGACAGAGTGCAGCGTCGATTGATGGTAAATTATGTTTAGTTCCTAGCTAGTAGTAGAGTAGACAGAGCGCTGTATTAAGTTCCGCCATCAGACCGCATTGCTCGATAATCGGGAGAGTACGTTAGAGTGTCCTAACATTATGTTCTCTCTGCCTACACTGCTGTATAGCGTAAAAAAAACAAAATCATAAAAAATATTTTTACTAATTTTTATAGAAAATAAAACAAATTCCCATTATAAGTTATAAAATTCCAAACTTTTACATTGCTAGAGCCCCCTCTATAAATAAAGTTATTGTACTCGTATAGTAAGCTCTTCAAGCCCATAGAGGACGCGAGCGGCTAGAACAACTTTATTTCGACTTGTAAAGAGTTCTTTGGTTTTTGAGACGATTTTGAAATATGAATATATATACCTATATGAAAATGAAAATACTTTGTATTGCATTTTTTAATTTCACGCTACATGTACGATATGTGTACTACAGCAGACAGCACCGAGTAAGACTCGAACTCACGACCGCCGCGAGTCAGTGCGCCGCGACGGAGAGTTTAAAATTTCTATTTCTATTGACAGCATTCCGAAAATGAGACCCAAATTATTTTATAAATTAAAATTGTTACACAATAAATCTGTTTAATTTTTAAAAAATTCTGATTTAATATTCTTTTATTTTTTCCTATACATCATTATTACTTTTAATTAAAAACATTTACTAAAATACCTTTTATCTTTAATAGTTTCAGGTTTATAATTAAAATGAGAATTCCTCACTAAGGATGGAACGAATGAAATGAAAGAAGTTTCAAAAGCTCAATTTCAAAGTTCTTTTGTTAGATTTCATATGCGTTTCAGGCATTTCTAGTTCAAACAGGACTTAGCGCCAGCTTTATTGCTTAAAACTTAGTAGGAATGCACGGCACGGCACGTCCTTGTACTCTGTGCGAGGGTGGGACTGGTGGTGGTGGTTGGCATTCAGTTTCGCCGCTCGACACGCAACGCCTCTAGAATTCAGCTGAAATAGGAAATGGAGTGCCTTAACACTAGGTTCTGACACTAGTTGAACAAAGTGCACAAGACACAAGAGTTCGAGTAGCCCTGCAATCTGAGAACCCTCGGAGGGCGCGGGGTGGTCAAAGAGGCTAGGGATAAAGCGTGAAACAAAAAAATAAATCACATAAACATTTATTTAATTAATAGAGACTATTTGAAATGGCCGTAAATATATTATAATTATATGAATATATTATATTGAAGCAATTAAAACAGAATTTGGA
Organism: Heliconius cydno galanthus; assembly: GCA_036379175.1. NCBI lineage: Eukaryota > Metazoa > Arthropoda > Insecta > Lepidoptera > Nymphalidae > Heliconius > Heliconius cydno. Next base: position 79,174 of record JAKRZM010000260.1, read on the forward strand.
ATGTAGCTAAGGCCGACCGCAGCCGGTGCTCGCGCCGTCGCATAGTTGGGGAAATTAATTAATTTCATTCATCAAATAAACTTTCGCCAATTCATTTATTATATGAACGCAATTAATTATCGGTGTTTCATATTTTGTAATTCTACGTTTTAGTTTGTAAACAGGATCATCAGGTCGAGTCGAGCGGTAAAATAGCTTTTAATTTCGATAAAAAGTGATAAAGTTAATGTTTTTTTAATTAAAGGTATACAGAGACTCTGTGTGACTTTGCGAGACAGAACGCGGTGTTGAGTTCTGCCACTCAACATGTAATATCGGAACTCAACGCCGCGAGTGGGAATCGAATTCACACCGTCGCGTTTACGTGTCACGCTTGTGTCCTTGCGCCTTGATGGCTACAAATAATGTTATAACTATATACTTCTACAAAATTTATATTTAGTACGGTCGAGGCGCGCTGAGGCAGCGGGGGGAGGGGGGACGGGGGGGGGATCGGTGGCCACCGCTAGGCCGACTCTGTTCTCTTAATTTATTGATCCACTTGGCTCGCTTTACTAATTCAAATACGTGTTCTAGGTGCGTGACTCGACGTGTTAACTTTTAAAATAATATATTTTGTACTTAAAAGGTGTCGTAGCTATGATTATTGGTTAAATTTTAATTAAAATGATTATAGAAATATATTTAAGTCGTCATCGCCAACAACTTTGTTCTTGAAATTTATGCCGTAAAATGGAATGGATTTCCGTATGTTCCCGCTTCCCTACTTCCGGTCCCCTCTCTCTACGGTCTACGCCAATGTCGGCGCGGGCCTATGTAAAGTGATACAAGTATGTAGGTACGTATATCCCATTTTATTGTTAAACATAAGAAACACCACTGATTTTATTTTATTGGTAACAGCTCCAGCGACATCACGCCACAAATTAAAGTCGAAGTATCATTTACGAGTAGACACTAAAACCTTGAAACCCAACATTGCAGCAAATAGAAAAAATTAAACTACCACGATAATGTACGAGAAAAATAATGCACAGTCAACGCTATTAATTTTCAACATCGAGGTACCGGAATTAGAGTAGAAGAATGGGGAAAGAATGGGGAAAGGAAAAAATAGCAACTGTTGAGTTTCTTGCCGGCTCTTCTCAGCAGAACTGCCTTCCGAACCGGCGGTGGTAGCTTTTTGTTCATTCGTCATGTTCATTCGACGATTCAAAAGTGCTTATAACAGTCTATATGAATAAAGAATATTTTGAATTTAAAATGTAAATATTAAATGCGAGGCCACCGTGGCGCAGCAGGTTCGTATATGAATATAATAGGAAACGAATTAGAATACGAATTATTTTCATTTCTTTATTTTGGTAGCAAGACAAATCGTGGCTTTGAGTTCTACCACTCATTCGGCAATGTCTCCAAAACTGGTGTGGTGGGACCTCCTACACCGAGAGGCATCAGAAAAAGTTGGATCCATTCTCAAGATATTTATTTAAATGTTTATTAATGACGTTCTCTTTAAATGCTTATTTTCACGACGTTAAAGGTAAAATGTGCGACATAAAGGCAAACGTGTGTGGCACAAACGCTCGGGATTTGATTCCCGCTCAGGGGAGTGATATTGGAGGGTGTCGTAGCGCAAGTAGAACACAGAGCATACACGACATAGTTATAACACATTGTTGTAGATCAGCGCGATTCTCTTTTATTGCCTTGTTTTTGTAGGAAATGAGATGTCTCCGCCTTCATTATTTATGCTTACGAGTCTTATTCTCCTGTCGTCACTGCTGTCTAAGAAGTGTTTTTTCTGAACTCTTAATATTTTCTTTATGATACTTATTAATGAACGAAGTATAAATATATGTACACCGGTTTTATATAATAACACGTGTAGGTAATCTTAGCTTTCCTGTGGCCGTCTCTTATAATATTTTCATGTATTCTCTTTAATCCCTGGTATTAAAAGCGCGGCGTTGAGTTCCGCCACTCAACACACACTACCTTAAAAATTAAAGGAAAGTGAGAAACTGAGTTTCTTAGCCTAGGATCGTACCCATATAAGAATTTCAGTAACGGTACTCTGTGATATATATGTAACCCAATAAAAAAACAAAAAGATAATTTACTTTTATTAAAAGTTAACTTGTTAGATTTTTTTAACATTCACTTAATTTTTATTTCATTTTTTATTTAACATGGCACATTAATCGTATTCAAAACATAAAAGTTTTACAGTGTGGACTGTGCGCATGGCCTTCTGGAATTCGTAATAGTAGTAGTCGCCTTAGTTATTGGTCGTTTTAACTACAAAAATATCTCCAATAGTTATTTGTAGTTCAGTATTGAAATCCTTCTTCTAAAGCTAAAAAGTTCAGGTAAGCGTATCTATTGTTCTCAATATTTCTTACCGCCAACAAAACATTCAAAATATGATCCTCGTTTTTACGTCTTGATGTGGAGAAGAATACGAATAACTAGGCGATCCGAAACCGGGCAAATCAAAAATTTCTTGAAAACATAAACTCTTACACTGTATAACAATAAACTACATATGTCGTCTTTATGTAAATAGAAGAATTGTATAGAATAATAGAATTGTCAATAAATACTATAAAATAGAAGCGCAAAAACAAAACATTAAAAATTAAGTCAAAATTGTAATATAAGTGACGTTGGAAGTACCCTACCCTACCCTGGGATACTGGTGTACGCCACCACCACGTACCACGTCCACTAGTCCTCGATGCCCGACGAAGGTATTCACGCTTGTCTCCGGCCCCACAAATACACGGACGCGCAAAATAAGCCGTTATTTAGGAAAACAGATACCAAGGATACGGTTCTAGAGTTAACATTACGTTGCCTCTGTCTAGCCTGCTATATGCAGGATACAGCGTGAATCTGAAAAAAATATACTGTGGGTTATATACGATTATGTGCCTACTTGCAGTTCCACCTGCGTGACCAGCGCGACCTGCGCGCTGCCATCTGATTTCCCCCAAGAACTCCACCATACCACAGCCTATCCCCCTTTTTGCTTCCGTTACAACATAACATGTTACTGGAATTTCAATTTGACAAACAACATTTTAATTAATATAAATTTAAATAAATATTTCACATGAGTGGGGTCCAACCCACAACCAGCCGCGCTCAGTCACACTTGGTGCCGCTGCCACGCTGCCACGCTGCCACGCTGCCACGCTGCCACGCTGCCACGCTGCCACAGACAAGTAAGACAGCGCGTTTGGTGAAGCACCCAGCGGCATCTACTTAAGTAAAGTCATTTACATAATAAAGTGCAACAGGGTTTATGTCAGAGCTACTTGCACTCTATCCAACTATTGCTTAAGATTTGTTACAATTTCATTTTGATATAGCATTAGGAAGGTCTGAACTCTACCTTTGAGCAGATAGGTTCATCTAAATGTGGTTTTTTAATTATTCGGGGCAAATTTTTGATTAAAATGTCTGGGGTGGGCACCAAACTTTACTGGAGTGGCATGGAAGACCCCCACCCCTTCTTCGCATCCATGGCATTAAGAGACATATTATAAGGGTATACCGTAATTTTGAGTGACTTCGCCCTGTAACCGATATAAATAACAAGGCAGGTAGCGACCTAGTGTGTGCCCGTTCGTCAAGAGACCCCTTCCTATTTATATTTTCGAGACATTGATTAACAAATCCAAACACAACGCTTTGTCTTGTTACTAGAGTGGGGTAACGAAAATAATAATTTTCCTGAAGTGGAAATCAAACCTTTACCCGTCGCGTTCATACACACACACACAAACACTATGCGTACGTCTCTACATTAGGTGTCTCCTTCGTGCAACAACGTTAAAAAAAGTAAGATTGTCTAAAACAAAAAAAAGAGCATTTCTGCTTCAAATTATATTTTTATAATCGCCATAAAATTTTCTAGAGCGACCCACTTACGTACTTTAACACAACAAGCTGCCCCGAGCCGCGCGCGCGCCAGGGTATGATTAGACTCTAAATTCCTGTTCACGAACAAAAACATTTTTTCTTGTCGTGTATTCACCTGTTCTAATACTATTGTCTCTGAACATTTCGCTAAAACGTATTTTCCTTTTTTTGTATTGTTGTAAAGTACAAACTATATTACTATACGAGTAAATACAACAGTTATGAAAGTTACTTTTTCCTGTTTTTAACTTATAAATATTTATTAACATTAGTTTAACAATTACAAATACTACTAAAATAATAAAAGCAGAGCACTCACTTTCCACCCAATTTTCAAGACATTGCGTGTTGAGTGGCGGAACCTAACACCGCGCTTTGTATACCGGAGCGGGGAAATGAAAATAATTTTAAATATAATTAATCCCCCAATTGGGGCGTGAAACTACAAACAAAAATCAATATTGTAAACGAATAGGAATCATTACAAAGAAAAACGAAAGGAAATAACAAACATAACTTAATATTATATAATTAATTAATTATAAATAAATAAAAACATAACATTCTTTTAATTTCTATACAGATTCAAAAATTTTATTTTAAATATTTATTTTTTTTTGTATTAAATAAATATTTAGATATGAATAAGAATGCTAATGATGAATGGTATGAGTGCGATGGCCAGCTTGTGTCCGGAGTTGCACAGGCTGGTGCGGCACACGCGGCAGTCGGAGTCGGCGACGCCCGTCAGCTGCCGGCACCTCGCGCTCTCCTCCGCCGCGCCTAAGGAACAACCTCTCTTCACTTTTGTTGTGCCATTCACTGAAATTGAAAATTATTTCATGCATCTGGTATTTATATACGAGTACATACGACAGACCGCCCCCACCCCACCCCCACATATAACTAATATATTATGCTCTCTTCTTGACGTCAAATGTCAAATATTGGTCACCTCCTGATATTGAAATAATATCCCTTATTAAAATAGTTGCAACATGCAACATGTTAAGTGGCGGAACTCAACGCCGCGTTTTGCCTCGATACCAGAGCGAAATGAAAATAAGAATTTATCTAAATATTTTCATGGGGATCGCATTTACAGTCACACACTTGTGTTCCTGCGCCACGGCTGGTCTCAATTTATAAAAAACTAGTGGGCCCGGACGCGGCTACGCCCGCGAAAATATAAGCCTAAATAATTAAAATAAGTTAAAAAATAATAATAAGTGGAGATTTATTATTAGAATAAATATCTGAGTAACCGAAATGAACAAACAAAAGAAGTAAAAGTAACTAAAGGAAATTCTTAATATTAGAAAAAGTACCTAAAGTTTGCCGTGCGCGCGTACTAAACATTTTTCTATATTAAATAATTATTAATTTTTACGAACAATATTAAATAAAATCCCAAATGATTAAAATTACGATATTTTAAGTGTATAACATCGGTATAGATAACCGAATTGAGATA
>JAKRZM010000260.1:86885-102561 GCA_036379175.1 Heliconius cydno galanthus
CCGCCGTCTCCTGAGCCACCGTCTCCTGAACCACCATCCCCTGAGCCGCCATCCCCTGAGCCACCGTCCCCTGAGCCACCGTCTCCTGAGCCGCCATCTCCAGAACCGCCATCCCCTGAACCTCCATCTCCTGAACCACCGTCTCCTGAACCACCATCTCCTGAGCCACCATCCCCTGAGCCGCCGTCCCCTGAACCACCATCCCCTGAGCCGCCATCCCCTGAGCCGCCATCTCCTGAACCACCATCTCCAGAGCCACCATCTCCAGATCCGTCACCTCCCCCTGTGTTTACACATTCTTGTTCTTTATCTTCATATCCAGTCTCACAATCGTCACAGACGTAGCATTTAAATTTTTCATCGCCTAAAAAGGAAAAGTAATAAAATCTATAATCCATGTTTTATATACGCGTATTTAAAAATACAGTCGAATTGATAACCTCCTTTTCTTACAGAAGTCGGTTAAAAAGAATAAAAACTGTGTCTGTACGTTGAGTTTATTTGGTTTTATCTTTTAGGTGTTTTGGGTATGTGGTGCATCTGTCACACCCATTGTTGAGACAAGGAAATAAATATAATTAAATTATATTTGTATCTAGACGCCAGTGGTGGGCTCGTGTGTTCGATTCTCACTCGAAGTAAATAAATATTTCATTATTATAGTAAAATTATACAAAATCTTGCTGTAATAATGAAATATTTATTTAAAATTATAGCCTGATGTATAAGCTGATTTAAATGTAAGTTTCATCTAAATCCGTTTAGTACATTTACATGTTTCACAAACTGTTGCATGTACAATACGAGTGGCACCGTGAAGGAGCCGATACGCGCTATCAGCGCCGGTATCAATGTAATCAATATCCCGACACTCGTAAATACACATAAATTACTTTCTGTCCAAACATATTATCGTTAGTTGTGTGAAATACAGGAAGACATAATTCAAGAAGAAACAAAAATATTTCACATATTTTTTTAACTTTATGTTTTATTTTACATTTAGCAGGCTCTTTAAAGAACCAGTGGTTACCGAGGAGTTACCACCATGTGAAAATACTTCATTTAATCTAGCGGGAATCGAACTTACGTACGTCGCGTTTCAAACAGACGCTGTGAGCTGTGCCGCTGGTGCGAGGTCTTTAATATACACTACGAGTATATACAAAGTGTTTTCTTCATCGCTACTTTAAATGAAACCACAGTTATACCTACTCTATAAAAGCCTAATTCAATTAAAACAGAGAAACATTTTGCCAAAAATTATAATTTATTTTTTTCAAACAAAATAAATAATAATATTATCGTTGTATAAAAAAGGCCATTTGTCAAGGACGACGCGCGCACACATACACCTATCCGCAGAGACACACGTATGAATAAACATCGTGAAATGAAAAAAAAATCCTACGTCTAAGCTGTACAGTCTAGTGTTGCCGATCGACAGTCGACTATCGATAGGCTATCGATATTCTATCGATAGTTGTCCGATAGTAGGACTATCGATATTTTAATCGATAGTATCAATATTTTGGATAGCATCGATAGTATCGATACTATTGAATTTCTAGGAAACGATAGTATCGATAGTATCGATCCTATCGATTATTGTGAACTATCGATCACATGCTAAGTTGCGATAGTATCTTTATTTTCACCAAAATATGAAAAAACAAAAAAAATGTAACAAAAATGTTTCTTGTTCTTTTCATTCCATCTTGTAGCTATGCTTAAGAATCATATTCAATACTATCGCGATTTAGCATACAATCGATAGTCCAAAACAATCGATAGTATCGATACTATCGAAAATATCGATACTATCGATTGTCCTATCGATCGTAAGGCTTTTTTAGATTAAAACTATCGATTGCAAAACAATCGATAGTTTGGCAACGCTACTGTAGACGTATTTTAATTATTTTATTAGGTATGGGCTTAAGGTATTTTTCCCCATATGGTGCTTCCGTAAAAGGAGCGCGGACGCTTTAAACCTGTATATTTTTGGTATACACTACATATACCTATATAATAAAATAATAAACCAAATAATGAAAAATATTCTTTATCAATTACTTAAGTCAAACAGTATTTTGCATACAATAATATTGTTCGCTGTTCTTGTTATTTACTTCATGGTCAATTATTACAGTTAATTAATCATGAGATTAGTTATTTTTCTTCAACGAAAAGTAAAATCTATAAATATTTTAAGTTCAATTAGCTAACTATCAGTAATAATCAAAGTTCCTCGAGACACTTAAGAAATGCTATCTTATCGATACGAGTATATGCGGTTCATACTCGTGACGACTAATCTACTCTTGAAGTTGCTGGCCTGAGATTTGTATGAACTATTGCAATATTTCATTCATTTTATTACTGTTTAAAACTTTCTTATTCACAGAGCAAAGAGTTGAAAATAATTCCTTCCCCCGAGAACAAATAGAACTCGCTTGAATAATATTACAATTTTGTTAAAAAAATTGAAAGCATTCATTAATCATTCAAAGTCCTTTTTTAATCAACAATATAAAATTTATTTCAACATTTGTCAATTCAATTTTAAACAATTGCTACAAAACTTTGAAAAACAGCAGCTTCAAGCTGTACTGCTGCCCGCACACAGCAGTGTATACAGTTTTACCACTTTCTGCCTAGTTCTGGAGGCATTGCCTGTTGAGTGGCGGAACTCAACACTGCGCTTTTATTACATACACATACATATATACCTAGCGGAATAGTCAGAGACAACGGACCGCAAAACGCTACGGTACATACCTCTTTCGCCTCGTCCACTATCATTAACCTCTTCATACATGCCCTCCGGGGGATCCTCATGCTTTTTACGTGACCTTCCTCCAGTATCTTTGATACTGAGTTTTCGAAGGTCAACCTAGGTCTCCCCCTACGTCTCTTACCGCTCACTAGTCACCGATATCATAGATTTTTTTTGCCTTTCTTTCATCACTCATTCATTCGACGTACCCAAACCAGCTGAGCATGTTTTTTTTCATTCTCAACGTAACATCCTCGCTAGTACCTACCATTCTATGTATCTCTTCATTGCGGATTTGATCAGCTACGCTGACTTCGCATATCCTACGAAGAGATCGCATCTCCACGGCATTCATCTTTCTTTCATTCTTCTTCTGCAATACCCACGTTTCGCTGCTGTATATCAACGTCGAAAACAATACTGCATTGAGTACGGCCAAGCGCGCAGCTTTGCCGTCAATGCAGCTAAGGCTCCGTTAACCCTGTTACCGACAGCAATACGCCTTTCCACATCTGTCTCGTATCTTCCATCTCTACTGAACATACTTCCCAAATATTCCACCTCATTCACTTGTTCTAATATCTTACCATTCACACTGACATTGCATTGAACCTTTGTGTTACGCGCATTCACACCCTTCTTTCAGAGTGGTGACCAATGCCTGCAACTCGCATTATGATGATGCAATGAGCGTCATCTGCATCATCTGCATCATCTGCATCATCTGCATCATCTGCATCATCTCCATCATCTGCGTACAGCAAGCAATTTTATTGATTAAGGCAAACGTTTTATTTTGTTATTTCAAATTTGGTTAAAGAAACATACATTTATGATAGATATTTAAATATTTGCCATCTCAGCTATTACTTTAAACAAGGCGGTTCTGAGGTTTGATTCTCTTTAATAGCAAAACAAAGTGATGCGATGCCAAGTATCGTCACTTAACAAGCAATATCTAGAAAACAGGGTAGAGAGTGGAGAATGGAGAGTCTTACTTTGTCAACAAAGGATTACACACGATGATGCGAGCCGAAAAACAGAATTTATGCTAAATTATGTATATTGCTCTATTGAAATTGAAACACACCCTTTTAATTTGGAAATTCCTTCCTTGTGAAGGGTAATAACATACTTACCATAAAATGAATAAATTCATTATTCAGACAGCTTTTTAAGACATTTTCCAAAATGTTCATACATAGCGATACCTAATGAGCATTATCTTACATGTAAGTGAGTAAGGCAAAAACTAAAGCGTATTCTTATATTTTAATTTAAATAAAAAAAATATATCTATTATTTGTTCCATTTAAAGTTGAATTGTTTACCATATACCACCATATAGCATAAATATATGGTCGCGCGGGAGGAGTGATGGATGGCGGGAGGGTAGTGAGTACAGACACTAGGAACTAATTGTCGAAACACTCCGTTTTCCACTTTCCACCTTCATTTGAGAGGAGATCTCGCAATTCAACACCGCGCTTTGTCTGCCACATGTTTGGCTGATATAAATCACTCCCTCTCGCTCACACGCGTGCACTTAAGGTCAGTCATTATTGCACAATGCAAACAGATTTTTTTTTTAATTCTTTTCTATACTCTATCACTTGTTACGAGTATTTATTTAATTTTATACTTGTTTTTTTTTTCATATATTTATATGAAGTGGTCGTACCTGCGGCGGCGACGACCAGCACCAGCGCGGCGACCAGTAGCGTCAGCCTCATGGTGCTCTCTGGGACACTTCGATGTCACTAATATTGAATCAAGCCTCAGATTAGAATTATATATGAATTTATATTATACATACAGGCTGTTCTTTAACTGAACGATATGAAGAGATAAGATTAAATTTGCCGATTAATATTATAATCTATGTGATATAAGCAAATGGTTATTGAAATTATAAAAATAGCTAATTAACTGTCGCAAAGTAGTAAGTAGTAGGTGTCGGAGCCTTACGGCACCAAGGTGTGACTGTAAACACGATGCTTATGGGTTCTATTCTTGCTCGGGGGAATGAAATATTTAATATCTTCATCTATTTAATATTTTTCCCGGGTCCCCTAAGCTTATCTGCAGGATACAGGTGAAGCTAAAAAAAATATTGTCACCAGGAGGAAAAAATAATTTTACTTAACTAAGAAAGATTATATAATTTTGAAGTTGGCGTCAAACTAATGCTACAACCACCCTGCTATGGGTGTGGTCCACCTGATAACCTCCTTTTCTTACAGAAGTTGTTACTAAAAAGGAACTATTACATTGTACTTATTAGGATTATTTAGTTATCTAGCTTAGCTTTCTAACTGACTGCAATAAAAGAACAAGGTTCTGAATTCGCTTGTATTTTTTATGTTTGTTACGTCAGAACTGTCGGCTGGGTGGGCCGGTTTTAATAATTCTTCTTTTACTGGAAAGCTGGTGTTTCTCATTTTAACGATCAGACAGTTCTGACGTGAGGCATCCCTTTAAGGTCTACCCATCTTTAACAAAAAAAAAACAATTACAATTTTTAACTTTTTAGTTTACTGTTTAAAAGGTCGGTTACACCATTATTACACATCTTAAAATAAAAATAAAATCTGGGTAAGGATTAAGTTAAGGATTTATTTCGTTACTTTTGGTTGAGTTCTATAATTACTTTAAAAAATGTTTTTTGAATATTAGGTATATATTTATCTTATAATTATAATTTTTCCGTGTATATTAATACATTTAATCGATCAGCCTGTATACACCTACTCCAGCTGTTTATCACGGCGAGCCTCTCTATAGATAATGAGAGAAAGAATCCTGATAGCGAACAGGAACGATGGCGGATCGATCACTTATTGCTGCATTTATTTTACTAATTACTGCTTATTATTGATCTTATACAAATAACTATAAGCTAGGTATATATATGAAATAAGACACTAAGTGCCGGAGTTAACTCTGACCAAAGATAGACCGACGTAGACAGGGAGGGGTGCATCGATATGATGATGTTAGGTATGATTACAACCTTTTTGATGATATCCTTCATTTCGCAGCAGTATCCTCGGAATCGGTACCGAGTAGGCTGTGATGTTAACGTAGATCACAAGGTGCATCTAACAGACTTTGACGTGAACAATGAATATAATGTACCAATACATAATAAATAGTACTTGATATTCATTTGATGACGCCATCGAGGAACCATCGAGACGTGATAGCGTGATACCGTATCTGATCTACTCATACTAGTGCGACGTGGTCTTGATGTCTCTTCACGTATGTCATATGTAACGGGGTAGGCAGAGAAAACTTATGCCATATGTCATAAATGTAGGTCCAAGGATAGCAACATCGATGGAACCATTCTAAAGTGCAGCAAAATCGATCCACAATGCTAATCGATGCCTGTACTTATCTTTAGATTACTTTAAATTAGAAGCTTCATTTTTAGCTTATTTTTCGCTCTAAGGAACCATAGACCTTAATATTTGATATGAATATCTGCTTGAGACCTCTACGCGATGTAGAGATACCTAACTGGTCTTGGCACACAGAGAGACCCACAAGCAGTTGGTCATATAAGGGTACCCTTTTACTTATTAAGCTACGGAACCTTAAAAAAAATAGTAATATTTGCTTACCGTGATCACCGCCAAACGTTGGTGTCAGTGACAGCATCGCTTATCTTCGAGACAGACAATGAAGTACATTCTCTTTTGTGTTTTCCATTCAACGTGACACTGGCGTGCGTGACAGTGATTAGTGCTGAATTGGCACGCTCGGCACAACAACGACAGACAATGAACACGAATTAGAAAGCTTCGCAATAAAATATAAATACATAAATAATTAATTGATATAATTCATTATTTTAATGAGCGTTTCATAGAATTAAAAAAAATCGATACTATCTCACTATCTGCAGACTACAGGACAGTGCTATCTCTTTGAATTATTAGAATAATCAATATGCATAAATAATAAAGTTACTTCATATTAATATGATCTTGATTAATTGATGCTCAATAAATTGTAATTTTACAATTAACATATTTCCGCGCCAGTCGTGGCGCAGGGGCAAAAACATGTAAATTTAACGCGACAGGTTGTGGGATTCCCACTTGAGAAAATTGAATATTTAATATTTTCAATTATTCAAAATATATAATAATTTCTTCGCTTTAGTGTCAAGGCGGAGTGTCTTAACACTAGGCTCCCTCTGTCTCCCCAGCTGTAAAAGTAAGTTAGGTTATTCTCATAACTATTATTGTGATAAAGAGATTAGTCTTTAATGTAACGTGAAGCAATGAGCCTAGTCACTCAACACGTTTGTTTTGTAATGGGAAGTCCTTAATACTAGGTTCCCTCTGCCTACCCTGCTATATGCAAGACACACCATGAAGCCAAGCAAGTAATCATCATATGTTTATTGTATTATTTTATTATAGAAATGGAACTTGATATGTAGCGCTTGCGCTTATCACTGTTATCTATAGAATGCGCAGGGATAGGGAGTTCCCCAAAATAAGCAATAATTAAAGGACAGCGATTGGTCCTAACCAAACACTTATTAACAAAATATATTTTTACTAATTATGCTCCTTAATTTTAATAAATGGTAAGAGATGTAAGAGTAGATCTCGTTTTACCTCTGAGAACTGAGCATTCGCTGGAGAGCATGTGTGACAAACCGATAACAGCGGATGGCGATAGAACTATCTTCTTTCGACTCTACCGTTTGACGCTCTTTACTTCTCAGATTATGCAAGAAATGCCCAAAATATAAGCTGAAATAAAAAATTCCATCGACAAAAGCCATTATATTTGACAAGACTATCACCATGAATGCTATCGTATTTGCATATGATAAATGTTAATAAGAATCAGTCACAAATAATCTGTTTTATCGTTTATAAATATATACAATATCAGAATATTTCCTTAAATATATTTTAATTAAGCAGCTGTCACCCGCGACTCCGCCTCTAATCTTGGGACATGTTACCATACTTCACGAAATACTTTGAAAGCTAATAGTCGATATACAACTCAGAGAATGTGTCGAAATAATGGCAACGACGATAAGAATAATCTTACACCTACAATTGTAACTATTCAATTTTGTAGGTAGGCCTACTATTAAAATATTATTTTATTTAAAAACTCAGTTAATTTTGAATTTATGACGCTATTTAATATCAATATTTTATTTTTAAAAATTATATTATTAATTTTAACATTAAATGATTAAACATTTAATTAATAACTTCGACATTGGCTGCTTGATTTACACAATTATTTAAATAGAAATGTTTGTGAAACTTTTCTGTTGTAACAGAACTAACAATAATGTAACTTGCGTTTTCAATCCATATATTGGAAACAAAAGTTTCAGCCAATAAAATAAAACCATTATTTTAGTGTCTCAACACTAGGCTCCCCCTCCTTACCCTCCTCCTCCTCCTCCTCCTCCTCCTCCTGTGCGTACAGCGTGAAGCAGATTTTTTTATTTCATTATTTTAGTAGCAATTTGGTTGAACTAAATTCCTTAAAAGAGTAAATGGGTCCAGGCCAGAGAGGACACACGCGTGTGACTGTAACCGCGACAGGTTATGGATTCCAATCCCATTTGAGGATATAAAATATATAACATTTTGATTTCTTCGCTCAGAGGCGAAGCACAGCGTTGAGTTCCGCCAATCAACACGCAAACATTAAATGTTAGTGAAGTTCACCAACGTACAATAGTGGAAAACGCATTTAAATCAGTTAAGGGCTAACTGCACAAATGCACACATTCTGACAAAGAGATAAAAATATAGGAATGCCTTAAGTAATCATTAACTTTATTGTTTTTCCATGTCCTTCCAAAATAAGGAAACCTGTAAAACGTAACGGATTTTTGAGCTTTTATAAAATAATATATTTTATTTAGCCCTGAAGGCTATTGTACTCTTTTTTCGGCAACAAATATACGAACAATATTCCATACATTATTCTCAAATAAAATCAAAATTCTCTCGTACTTATACAGGGGAAAGTGAAACAGAAAAGCTTGCTTGCTAAAATTGGCAGCGCGGTGACACAGTTGCAACTGGGGCAGCTCTCGTTGTAGCGAGCGCGTATCTGTTTGAGAAGAGCCTTCAAAAGAATTTTGAAGATTTTCATCAAATATTCATAGTTGGTGTCTAATATGCGGTGTGATGCTTACGTGGGTTGTTCTTGCTGTTTAGCTGAATCTTACCGTAAGTAATGTATTTTACGATGTATAGGAAGGTGGCAGCTTCACAGCTTCACATCCAGTTGATGACACGTTATTAGCGATAACGTGTAATCAACTCCAACTGTAACATAACAGCGAAACTTTGATCGGCTCGTGATCAATTAAAATTATTATTTGTGAAAATATTATTGTTTGAAAATCGTATAGATGTACGCTTGCGCCACTGCGCCACGGCTGGCCTCATACAAGACAGGTATGATGAATGAAACCTAAAAACAAACCAATTCTCTGCAGTAAAGTAGAAGCATGAAATGCAATACCGCTACAACTGGCGCGCTGGCCGCTGATACTACGCGCTAGCGCCCGAATGAACGAGTCATTGAGGTCGCTGCGAGTAACCAGCATTTGAGGGTAAACGTTAACGCGTGCATTTCATAGTACCCGAAGCCTGAGGGAACCTCGGGGTGTATTATAAATTTACTTATAATAACGTAATATAAAGTAATTTTAAGTATATTATACATTTGTGTATAATCGAAGCTGAAAAAAAATTACCACGTGCTTACATGGTATAAGAATGTATAGAAATTTAAAACGCGCGGAGCGCGTGCCAAGTTTCNTGACTTCTTTTATCGCTGAAAGGATACGTTTTATTACAGAACTTGGCTTTCTTTTTACATTTATGTTTTTGATGGGATAAATTATTACACCAATAAAAATATATATAAATATAATCGTTATCGTCGTCTTCAATCGAAGTGCTATAACAATATATAATCTCATTATACTGTAAAGACATCTATAACCGATATTAATATAGTAAAGTTTATAATCTTTCATTAATATTAATATGCATGCTGTCGTTGACTCGTATGTGGTTAGTCTGATTACAATGTTTCATTTTAAATCAAAGATTTTTCAATCAATTACGGGAAAAGCATTATAAAACCTCTCACCTCTTGACGATGCCGCTAACGCTGCATCCCGCACACGTCATGGTAGGCAGAGGGAACCTAATGTTAAGATATTCCCCACTTTCTTTTTTTTCTTTCATCACCGTTAGTGCACTGCAAATATAGTTCCTAAAACACTTTCATTCCGAGCTTGTTTTTATACTTTATCCTCCCAAATTTTCAATTTTTGTATTTACTCTCATAGTTGTAACTGGAGCTCTGTGAAATGATAAATTATCTACTATCACTGACACTGCGCCATATTTTTTTTTAAAACAGCAGTAATATTTAATAACAAAACCGCGCAAATGCAACTCAATTACCCTTCTTTTAAATAGAATAATAAAGCGGAGTCAGAAGTCCATGTCGCTACAGAAATGTCCAGTATAATGTTCAATCCGAGCGATTATGTAGTATACCTCTGTCGGCTCTCGGGCTGTGAGCTCACTTCACGCCGCCACATTTGCCAGAAACTTACACTCATACATCATTTATATAAGAAATACATCGCAAATATAATAAAAGTATAGATTTATATAGTAAAACATTTTATAATTGTTGCAGACCTTTTACTTCAAGAGAAAAAAGGGACCCTATAAGACCATTTATCTCGAGATGCGTGGAGGTACCCTGAAATTAATATCAAATATTCAGGTCAACGGACTCTTGGAGTCTTGGAAAGTAGACCTTCTAAATTAACACAATCAAAAGATAAGAGCCCTCGTATTTTAATTAATGTTTTACGATTTCAACAGCCAAAGCGACCGAATTTAGGCTGGCGAAGCAAGTAAGGGTGGTTTCTTTAGGGCAATCGAAATTTAAACGATTGCAAATACTACTTCCTCACCACTGCGCCACGAGGGTCTCTTGTGAAGGTTAAAAAGATATTGGTAACAAAATGAACTTGAAATTATTTAAATATATATTATAATATAATAGCAGCTGAAACTGTAATTCGCCTCATTCCGACCTCGACTCGGGAATGGAGAAACCGCGGAACGATTCTAATTAATTTCTGTTAAGGCTGCACTTAGAGTGCGCTATGTACTAATTACTTACACTCGTATGGACGAGTCGCTTCAGACCCGCGGCGGAGTGGCGGGGACCAAGGTCTCTGTGTTCTATGGCGGTTGTTACTAGTTAGTCTAATTGTACCCAACAGTAGGTCTTAAGGTGGGTGGAAGCATTCCACATGTAGTAATTCAACGACTGTAAATGCGACAGGTTCTAGGTTCGATATCGACTGAAAGGGACTAAATATTTAATATTTTCATTTCCTCGCTCTGGTAACGAGGCAAAGCGCGGCGTTAAGTACCGCTACTCAACACGCAATGTCTCAAGAAATTGATATAAAGTGGGAAATGGGAAACGGTTCTTAATAAGAAATGTGTATCTTAGCACTACGTTCCCAGGTTACCTCTGCGTACCCTGCCTTGTTGCAGGATACCGCGTGAAGCTAAAAAAAAGTGTAAAATTAACGTAAATAGCATCATAAAGATTAAGGAAAACAAGGAGCAAGAATACCGAAATAAAGATTTTTGGTGCTATCTCAAGTCCGGACCTCGCAAACTCTCGAATGGGTGTTTCAAAACATGCCCAAATAAATCTATTAAACGAGCTCCGTTTTAAGAAACGAATCGTCTTAAATAGAAGAGTGTAACGGCGCGCCGTCACGCCGTCACGTGACTACCTTCAGACACTGGTCGTTTCTGCTTTTTATAAATTTTACCTTTATGGTGAAAATGTTATTATTCACGCCTCAAGTTTAAAATATTAAGTTTATATGATAAGTTCTTTAAATTTGGACATACACTGTTAATGAAATTCCGCCCGCGATACCGATCTGATTTAGTATCTGGTCGTGGTGCAGGGTTCGATTCTCATCTGGGAAACTGAAATATTTAATATTCTCATTTCCTCGCTCTGGTGTGGACGCAAAGCGCGTCGTTGAACTCCGCCACTTAATACACAACGCCTCTAGAATTCGCCGGCAAGTGGGTATGAAAATATCTTAATGGGAGCGGAGTGTCTTAACTGTTAGCACTAGATTGCCAGATTCCCTCTGCCTACCTTGCAATGTATGGCACACCGCGTAAACACAAATAAAATAGGCAAAAGAATTTGAGATTGATGATTTTTTTCTCGTAATTATATTACATTTATATAACGTTAAATCATCCGATTGTATGATGACTTCATAGTAAATTTTATCTTAATAGACTTAGATTCCAGGGCCACGGACCTACGTCATTTTAGCAAAGCTGACATTTTAAGGATTAATAGTCAAATATATAAGACGGTAGGCGTACTTACTAACATAAAAGTAGTGCCAACGTCAGAGGTACCTAAGTTGCAGAAACGCTCGTTATTTACGGACTATTTCAAGACCCCTCATAAGCACTCAGACCAGTCTGATGGCTCAATCATGCTCCCAGACAGAGATGTACATTTAGTTGGCTTTGCTAGAATCACGTAGGTCTGGGGGCCCTGTTTTGTTCCTTTCTGAAACGAAGAGATATTTTTAAAGTATTTTATCTAAATTACAACTAATCATTATGTACCAACAAATTTCCCAGAACAATCAGCAATAGTATTAATCTGAACACATTATTAGATTAGTCGCCGCTTTATGTGTGATGATAATGGAAACCAGATAACCATTCTTATGAATAATTCTATATCTTTTGATTTCCTGATTACGTTGAATTTGACAGTCGCGTCGTGGCGCAGTACAGCACTGTAGTGGTATGTAAATATTTCATAGTAAACATTTTGACAGCTCTATACATAGTTACATATACTAACAAACAGACATACATGCACATGTATCAAAGCAAGTAATCTCAATGTTAGGTCATTTAACTGCGAGGACTGTCGATTGCCGACGATCAAAGGCTTTAAGCGCTGGAGGTACTCACCCGCATGCAGCAGCAAATGTGTCGGAAGTGGCTCGGTCAGTTGCATGTCTCATATCTCTTATACCTGTTACAATTGGAAATAATAAATTATATAATGAATCTAGAGATCGATATATCGAATATAATTAATAGATATTGAACTCAAATGAATAAATTTCCCGATTTGATTTTAAAACTGGATATGCATATACAGTAGCGGCGTTAGGGTAGGGCGAGGCTGGGCGACCGCCCAGGGCGCCGGTAGTACTAAAACCGGCATTGTGCATATAGGTGTGTATATATAAACGATACATCGATGCCGTAGAGTATTACGTAGAGCTCGACTTTATTTATTAGACGCAGAATTCGTACTGATTTTTCAACATACAATTTGTAACGTCCCGCAGGAGGCCACGTGGGCTCTGCTGTAAATTGATTCCCGTCACTCACGGGTGGGTGGTGGGAGCCAGCCCCGCGTTGATGGTGGGCAGAAGCCACGACTGAGCCCACTTTAGTGATTCATTGTATACAAATCTTCTTTGTTATTTCAAGTAATAATAATAATAATAATATAACACTTTATTGCACAAATAAGAAGAGAATAAAATACAGTACATGATAAATATGATTAACAGTGCAATGGCGGCCTTATCACTAAAAGCGATTTCTTACAGGCAACCAAAATGTGATATTCGTATTAATGAGTTTCTTGCTGGCTCTTCTCAGCAGAACTGCCTTCCGAACCGGTGGTAGCTTTTTGTTAATATGTTCATTCGATGACTTACAAGTGCTTGTGTGTAGTCTATTTGAAAAAAGAATATTTTTTATTTGTATTTGAATGTGAAATCAGTATTGAGGCCGTCGTAACGACGTCTGTCGGCCGTCGTGTTCATACTGAACACCTCGTTCTCGTCCGGCACACCGAACGTAAAACGAATTTATTTTGTTGTTACTTTGGTAGTTATTAAAATGTATAAAATAAATGCGTCAAATTAATAAAAAACATTAAATTATAAAGCTCTTTTTTTCTTTTTTTCTTTAAGGGCCTACGAATATAATATAGCAAAGTTACAAGAAGAAGGATTTATTATTATTTTTGATTAACTAGCTCCTAATATGTTCGTAGGTGCTTAGAGCTACTCGTTAGTCCATTCAATCGAACTTTCATTATAATGATGTCCTTTAAATATATAACTCACTTGTCATGTATTATTCATTAATATAAGAAAACAGATCCTGCAGATTTAAGCGATGGGATCTTGACCTAATACAAAGTACGAAAATTTGACATTTAAGTGTATTTTAGTTTTTCCCAATGTAAGTAATTTGGAACTCAGGCCGCAACTAGAGCGCCCGTCGGTGGTCGGCGTGGTGAGGCGTGGGGCGGCCGATAGCTACGTCCGAATTACCTACTCGTACATGTACATGTGCAAATATACGTAAATAAATATACGAGT
The DNA here is from genome assembly GCA_036379175.1 of Heliconius cydno galanthus. Classification (NCBI taxonomy): domain Eukaryota; kingdom Metazoa; phylum Arthropoda; class Insecta; order Lepidoptera; family Nymphalidae; genus Heliconius; species Heliconius cydno. The sequence goes on from JAKRZM010000260.1 coordinate 101,183, forward strand.
ATCAGACGGGCTTGTACTATATTTATTTAGCGGGTGGTAGTTATTAGAAAAGTCAATAATATCTATCTATGTATATAGTACAAGTCAATGTACGTGTATATGTATAAAGGGACATTATAAACTTGCATGACTGAACACGCGACGCGATGGTTCCATCTTTTTGTTTTTTTTTCTGTTTTATAGCTTCACGCTGTCATAGTACGGGATATCTAGGGGTTAAGACACCCCCAAGTTCTGAAAAATGTTTACCCTGGAGTTGGAATCGTCGGCACTAAATTATGACCAAAGTAAAATTTGCAACATTTTATATTTCCATGTGTTGCAAACTTAATACATTGTGTCTGCTGTCTGGTGATGGCGGCTGTAACTGACCGCCCGTGTCCGTCTACTTCAATATGACGTTAGACAATCCTATAATGCTATACCACAAAACCTTATTACGATATCAAATTAATAAGCCTGTTTGTTTTACTTGGCACCGACTTCAAAATGAATTGTCAAAATGAATCTTTTTTTTTACACAAAATTTAAATTTTAATTACAACATTTAATTTTTTTTAAAAATATAATAATGAACTTATGAATAACTGATAGATTGCAATAAAATCGAGTGTTATCGCAGGTTTATTGCTATTTCAGATAAAAAGCCATAAAATCATATTAAAGTAATTCATTAGAAACCAGAGCAGCTGTCCCATGCTTATCGGACATAAACTTTATAAACTTAATGCGTTTTCCTTAATTTTCAAATGTACAAAATACAGAGAAGTCACGAATCTCTAGAGGGCAGTCGCGTGATATGTCGGCTATGCTACCTGTTTCAAATAATGGAACACGCTCACTCTTACACCCCGCCCCGCACCCCGCGTACGAGCTCAGCCTCATCTGCACGTAGCAATGGATGTTTCTGCACGTTGCATTTTTAATACTCCGCGTGGACCGGCCGTGCGCTGAAGGTCTGTCTGACAACAATACATACGTCCACTGTCCACGGTATCTATCGTCTATTTGCAGGTACTCGTGATTGCCTACATCCTACTCGTCGCGAGGCGGTCTACATTTCATTTCATTTCAAACAATAAATACACGGGGAGGTCTTCGTGGCGCAGTAGTGCAGCGTCTGACTTTCAATTATTTGTTTGTGTATTGAATTCTTACTTGGAAGTGATGAATTATTATTATTTGATCGCTCTGGTAAAGAATTTTAACACGGAAACGTCTTGAAAATTGAGAGGAAAGTAGAAAATGGAATGTCTAAATAACGAGTTCCCTTCCCCAAAATACATTTACAGAAAATCTCTCCGAAACTAATATATTAGATTACAAATTAGAGACCACGACTATAGATAAATTAGAAAATACTACAAATAATCTTACTA